>JABFQA010000469.1:0-19796 GCA_022817065.1 Probaryconus sp. ZL-2020 | reverse complement strand
TTGTAATGCTGTATTAATTCATAATCACATTTATCATTGAAGCCCCTGGAAAGCGTCATATGAAATATATTGGATTTTCTTCAATAATGTGGTAAACTGTTATTGCAATATTTTACACAAATTTAATCCAGTTAACACAAAAAATTTTTTCTTTTTGAAATATAACATATATATTATGCGATATAAAGCAGTGGACAATGCAACGGAAACAGTGTTCGAACAAATTTTGCAAAGATCATTCTGGATTTTTTAAAATTCAGATTAAGTATTACAATTTTTCATTTGAATAATACAAAAAACCAAGGAAAATTTGACTTGTGTCACAGTTTATCATGAAAGTCAGAGAATAATTAATGCTTTTTTTTTTCCTCAGTGTCTTGTCGGCGATGCATACCGAAAGGGAGTTAATAAAGTCAGCTTGGTCCGCAGCGTTCGACGCGGGTTAAATGGTAAGGGCTCTCGATAAATTCCACACTTAATATCATAACCTCTGCAATTAAATTCACGACTGTTGCATGAGCTCTGATGCAACGAGCCGAGGGCGCCCGACGAAGTTGTCGACCGCCGCGGTCAATTTGCCGAACTCGCGCGGCGGTCATTTTCGTCCGTAACGACGACCCCTTATAATTTGATCCGTTAACGACAGAGCCACACGGCTCATTAGCAAGCACGACAAACGCTATAAATTTCAGGTGCTAACCGTCTCGGTGATAAGGGACCCGATAGAGACGTAGCTGAATCCCTATCAAACGCTAAATTACCCTTTCCTTTATTTTTGCTCGAGCTCGTTTGCGAACTTATTCGGTACACATCGTATTTTGAACTCATTTTCATTTTTCAAATTCTAGGAAAAATTTTCCGAAATTGTTTTCATGGTGAAATTGAAAAATTACCACAAGTTTTTTTTTTCATCCATTCGAAGGGTTTTGTTTGAATTTTGCCTATAGAGTCTTGCAATCAAAGGGACAAAATAATTATACCGTCATCATTACATGTCAGTATGGGAAAAATTGTCGAAAAATCTTTTAATTTGTACTATTATAGTATGAACTTTTCTTTTATTATAATGACGGTAGAATTATTTCATCCTTTGTTTGCAAGACAGTATAGGAAAAAGTCTAGTAACTTTTTTTTTAGCGTTATAACTTTATAAAATATTGCCGGAATGTTGATGATCAACATTGAGAGGTTACAATAAATTATGTTTACAATTATAAAATGCTTAATTGATAATCAGTGATTTGAAGCATTTGCGCATTATGACGTTACTTCACATTCGTTTGTAAGATTTAAACGATTATATAACTCTTTCCTTTATCTTTCATAATCGCTAAAGCGTAAAGCATGTGTATGTACAAACTCTCAAAGATTATCGCGTATATCATAAAGAAGACATTTTAATTAATGTGGAACAGATTTTTGTTTCCCTTTTCCCCAGTGCGTTTAGGTATATAAGTGGGGATCATTAATATTTTCCATTACAAGACTTTTCATTATCAATAATTAAAAAAGTTAAACATCACTAAACTAACATTTCAATTTTTTGTTTTGTTTATTAAACAATCAAACAATAATTAAATGTTTTATCGTACATTTAATTATTTTCACGCGTTAAATAAAGCAGAATTGTTAATGAAGGTGCAAATTTTATGCAATTAAATTATTTTAGATGACAATCAAAAAAGAACAAAAGTGTATTTTATAGTACATTCATTAAATTACCTGTAACTATATTTAGAATAAAAATGCGCATTTGTATTCGAGGATTTCGCATTAACGTTTTTCTTCGCGATTCCGACATTTCTGCTTTCATCGCACGTAATCACAGTTTTCCGTGCGTGGGTCAAACTCGAAATAACGAGGCGGTCAGTGGCTCGCAGGCCTACAGTTCAGAGAAATTCTCTAGCGCAAATAACCGAGGGACAGAATTTTTGCAATTTTTTTCCTTTATTTTTCACAAATTACGTTTATTTATCGTTTCATACATTTACAAATAAACTTTAATTCATTGCAATCAATTCGGTTTGTAACAAAATGGAAAGAAATGTTTACATTGAACGTTGTGAAAAATATTTGCATTGAAAGGCGCGTCGATTAAAAAAGGTAATAACTGAAATCAAATAAAACTGTAGCGCGCATTTTTTTTCGGGTCGAAATTGCGAATTTTTTTCTTCTTTTTTTTTTACACAAGCCAAGTGGACAACTGAGTTTGTCGAGCAGCAGGGTCGATTCCTATTATCCACTTGGCGCAAACGATGGAAAAGAAAACGACGGAAGGAGAAGCAGAAAAGTGCCTTCGTCTCGGAAAAAAGGATGGAAAATAACGAGAAGAAAAATTTAACGAGGAAAGCAAATAGCCGGAGATAAAGGGAGACAAAAGTGGACGGCGACTGAAAAGGGAAGAGGGCAGAATGGAAAGAAAGAAAGAAAGAAAGAAAAAAAAAGGAAGAAAGAAATAAAGAAAAAGGTTTGAAAAGATGTAGAAATGCCGCGCCGAGGCACGAATAAGGAAAAGAGACGCGAGAAGCGAGAAAGATGTGCTGGAAAAATATAACCTGTTGGACCGAGGCGCGAGCGAGAGGGAGCATACGCGAAAGGGAATGAAAAACGGCAGAACTGTCGGAATGCGGCGAACAAGGACAGGGCTACGCAGAAGGAGAGGGAGGATGCGAACAGACCGAGACAGACGGAGACGAGCGCGCGTCCCGAACCTGCCACAACGACTGCTTGAAACTTTCGTGGTGCGATTCTGATTTGATCGATAGCATTAGTCAAATTGGTCGTCTCTGCGAATTTGTCGAATTTGCTGCGTGTTGAATGATCGATCGTTTCGGGCGGAACAACTTTTCGTGCAATACTGTTTTTTAACTCCATTTCGTCCTTTTTTTTTCATCGGATTTTTTACACGTGATTTTTTTTTTGCTGCAATCACATTTTTTGCAAATATTACTCTGAATACTGCTTTAACGTCTTTAAGTTTATTAAAGTAGTGAATATTTAACTTTGCAAAAATTCTGTGCAAATTTTTGTGAATGAAGAATTATAAAGGTAAAATTGATTTATTGTTGAGTAAGAAGATTGTACGTCCAGATGAAAAGTCATTGTTCTGGTACGACACAAATTTCAGCATATGCGGGATTATATTTTTTTTTAATCATTCTTTACTTTTACCAACAAGAGAATTTAGTACAATTGGCACTAATTCGGTGAATGTAAGACCAGCGATAGGGGCGCATGAAAACCTGGGGAGTTTGCCCGTAATAAGGGCAACATGTGACGGTCAATGATAATGCCTCTTTCCACAAATTTCTTATTCTGATATACACATACAATATTTTCTATTCTAAGTTTTGCAAACAATTATAATTTACACCGAAAAATCACAAGGACAAGAAAAAAAAAACAAGTATTCATTTAACGCATTGCGATACAAAATTAAGTGGATTGAAAGAATTACGAATATTTTTTTTTTCGGTTCAAAGTGTATCAATGAAGACCGTGAATTGGGCGCAAATTTATATCAGTATTTTTTTTCATTTTCGTGTTAATTTTCATTGATTGAATTATTCGCAAGTTTTTTTTGCGCTGAATAATAAAACGATTAAACAGCGGGTATAAAAATGCAGATAAAAACAGGATCCCGTACAATTCGAGCAATTTACGTGCGAAAGCGACAAACCGGCAACTGGCGGCGATCGATAAATTGATGAAGCACGCGCGCGGGGTGGAAGTTAATATTTTGTTGTTCCGTCACCGATCTTTTTTCTCCCCTCTGTCGCTGTCTATTTTTTTTTTCTTTTTTTACATTTTTTTTTTTTTTTTGTCGACCGTAACGCGTCATCGGAGACGGTTCTTCATCGATGAAATACGAGTCGCGTGAACGATTCGCGGTGCGCGAATATGTGTATTTGTGTGTCACGCACATAATCAAAGTGCAAAGTTCGAAATTCGCATGAATATTTCGTTCTTTTTTGTGTGTGTACCAATTTTGTTTCCACTTTATATTCTTCGTTATT
The DNA here is from genome assembly GCA_022817065.1 of Probaryconus sp. ZL-2020. Classification (NCBI taxonomy): domain Eukaryota; kingdom Metazoa; phylum Arthropoda; class Insecta; order Hymenoptera; family Scelionidae; genus Probaryconus; species Probaryconus sp. ZL-2020. The sequence continues at coordinate 15,780 of JABFQA010000469.1, read as the reverse complement.
TTTTACCTCTGTGTTCCTTTTTTTTCTTTCTTTTTTTTTTTTAATATTGTGGACTTTATAATCGGTTAATGTACTTGATTACGCGTTAATTCGCAGTGAAAATTTTGCGGCGATTGTATGATTTATTGCGTCACGTCGCTCGGGTATCATTGCGCCCGAATCTAAATATTTGCTCGCGCGGTTTGATATACGCGAGAAAAATTGATACGCATCGCCAGGAATAAATCAATTCACCAATTATTAACCGATGATGTTCAATCACATTTTCTGGCCTTGGTTATTTAGATTCCACCGTGACGTTTCTTTGATATTAACAACCGTGATTTTGTTTAATTAACAGACAGTTATTTTTTGGCAATAATTTAAGTTAAATGTTTACTTTAGGCTTTTGTAATTGGAAAAAGGAACAGTCGGTGTTAAATTTTAACTTCGTGTTATGGTAACTTATAACCCTAATTTTTTATTTTCTAGGATACAAACTTGTTTCATTAACCTTTAAAGGACACTTGTCAAGTAAAAAAAAAAATTAAGGGACTTTAAATTAATTTCAGCTACAGTGTTAAGCTTCTTAAAACGTCCGTGACCTTTAAAGAGGTAATTTTATAAAACTACAATTAAAATATATTTTAGAAACAAAAATAATGATAAATTATTTGCTTTTCTTTTATGAATCAAAATTTCATTCATGCATTCAATTCTAAATGATTGATACAAATAGAAATATGGCCTACACCTTCGGCCACGGAGAGATTCCTATTTAGCGCAGAATCGATCGACCGTAGCGAAGCGGAAGCGCGATCGACAAAATTGCGTCCGTTCCACGACACACGAAACGTACATTAATTTCATCATTTCGCCGTACGAATATTTTATGCGCCTTCTTCTTGTCTTCCCCTCCCCCTCCTCCCGCCAGTTGTCCGGCTCGTTGCATTTTATCGCCAATTATAATATCAAAGCATACGAAAGTAACATGACCAGATAAATTGCGCCCCGGCGAACGGCCGTGCAAATATTTGCATTTTCCCTGGCGATCGCAAATAAAGCGAAAGAACGAACCAAGCGCTACATTATTCGCAATGAGACGAGGCGATTTCGAATATTTCACAGAACACCGTTGGATCCATTACCGTATATTAATCCATTTCACAGCATCGCCCAAATCAAATTATTTTGTCCGTTTTCTGGACCACAAATTCCCAACATCGTTCTACGTTTAATTGATAACAATTTTCCTTTTTCTTTCATCAAACGGCTTTTATACTCGATTTTTTTTTTTTTAACTCAAATCGATTCAGAAAAAAGTTTTGTCAAACTCTGTAGAACTACATCGACAAGAAAAACCAAAGAAACTAACGTTTTTGCAAAAATGTTCAATGACATACTTTCAAGTTTCATTATCATTCTGTATAATAAGTTTTAATGAATTTGTTAGTTATGTCACAAAAAATTGGCAAAATATTGAACTAAGGCAAAAAAATCATCTTTAATGAAGTTTACTAGCAAATGCTTTTTAAATTAGTTCAAATTTAACGATTACATATCCATAGGGTCATTTCGCAAAAAGTAACAATGCAAAAAAAAAAAAAATACGGCAATAAAAGAATTTTCGCAATGTAACATAACGAAAGAAGAACGAAGACAGGCTCAATGCAATCTATCTCCGTCCGGCTGGCCACGTAATAAGCGCCGAGAAAAGAAGCAAAACTGCACTCAGTGGGACTCACCTTGTGGTGCTGCATGATGGCAGTGGCCTTTCGCTTCGCGGACATATTGAGGCCTGTCCTCACTCACACGTCGAGCGGAAAATCCTCGCTCCGCTTCTCGATATCGGCGCTCTCTGAGACGCGAGCAAAATAAAGTCGAGAGAGAGAGAGAGAGAGAGAGAGAGAGAGAGACAGTGAGATAGAGAGAGAGAGCAAAACAACCAAAGGCGCCTTAACGCATGGCGCGATCCTTCTATCCTTTATTACGAATAATAACAATGAATAAAACACGGACGATAATTCAAATTTCCCGCCGCTCGTCAATGTTCGCGCGCGCGGGTTATTCAAATCCCCTTTGATCCGTAACCACTTGTCATGTCACAAGAGAACCAGTTCCTATCCGAAATTGCGATTTGCAAAAATTGTCAAAGCGATAACGATAACTGTCCTTAGTGATGTTCGATGGTATTTGATATTGGTCAAAGGATTCGAGAGCACACCTTCTTGGCGAGGTTGCACACAAACTATCCTCGCGTAAAGAGCGCTCACGGCAAACTGGCGACTGGCGACGCGACGGCGACCCCTCCACCTCTCTCGGTTGCCTCTCCTCCGTCGCCCCAGGTCCCCTTCGTTCTCTCTCTCCCCCCCCGGCCGAACTCCCCCCCCTCGTCCATCGCAACTTCCTCCCTCGCGCCACAGGCCTCGGCAACCCTCCCGTCGCTCACCCGTGCACGTCCTCCTTGCCCTCTGCCGGCGCGGAGGCGGTCGCGGGGGACATAGAGACCTCACTGCCCCCCCCCCTCCCCCGCCCCCGAGCGCGCCGCGCCTCTCCCCGGCTCCCTTCCTCGCGTTAGTGGAGCCCGACAGCGCATCGGCGGCGGTAAGGTAGGGTCTGTCACCGTCAGAATGCCGAGGGGCCGTCGGGTGGGTAACCGATGGGTTGGGGGAAGAGGGCAAAGGGGTACGAGGCACAGAGCCGAGACCGGGAAACGAGTGGCGAGGGGCCAAGGTACTACTGCTTCGTGTCCGAAGGGGCTTCCAACGCCAGCCTGTGCTCTCTGGTGCTATGCTTGTACTGTGCTTGTTGTCGCTAGAGAAGAAGAAACTAGATAAAAGATTCGAGCAAGAGAACGCTCCTTCTTCGTCTTCTTCTTCTTCTTCTTCTTCTTCTTTCGCTTCCTCTCTTCTTCAACTTCTACTTCTTCTTATTCCGGGGACGGGTTGCTTTGAATGTTCACTCGCGAAAGGTGGAAGTGGAGTTTAGTTTAGGTTGTTTTGCCGCCGCCGGCGTTTTCAAAGCCAGGGGGATACGAGGTCCGACAGGCTGATGATTATGAAAAGTTTTAGGATTTAGGAGAGAGAGAGAGAGCATTTGCCAACGACGAGGTTCCGACTTTCAGTGATGGAGATTGGCGTTGTTTATTTAGGAAATTGTAGAAATAGTTTTGAGAATAAGATTCCGTGATAATGGAAGTACTCGAAGAAAAACGGACTTATGACTTTTTGCAATTAATCAGTTGCGCAGTATATTGAATACATTTGCACTTTCAGCCTATTGATCGGAAGTTTATGTTTCACGTAACAATCAAAATTGGGAAGAAATGTTATTTAATAGTTCGAAAATGTTAAAAGTTACTTTCAGAAAATGCATTTCGGTGAAAGTTTTGGACAAAATAATATGGCTTTTAAACGTGTTGATGAAAATCAATTCCTTGCTGAATCTAATCTAATCATCCTCCTGAATCTTGTTTCATCTTCTTACAAGATACTCAGTCTATCTACGACTCAAATCTTTGATACTGTCCCCAATACCAGATATAATTAGTCCATATCGGGTTTATCCATGTTAATGCTTTTAAATGTTGCAAAATTATACCTTTACACTGATTTTCGCAGCATTACATTATATAATTTCAAAATATAATCTTATTTTCAATGTTGAAATTATATAATTTATAACTTAAAGATATCTGTTGATTTATTTATGTAGAATTTGAAAATTATGATTATATATATTTATATTTTATTTGCATCTCGAAAGATATAATATTCTAATTCGCCATATATTTTATTTTGAGGCTAACTTTGTCACAGTTGCTTAAACTTCAGTGCATAAATGAATACTGGTAAGATTTTCGTATTTGCCTGGGTTACCTGTGTCTTTAATCCAACCCTAAGTATAAATCTCTACTAAACTTCGTAGTAACAGTCTCAAACTGTAGGAATCTCTCAGTTTATTTCAAAGGATTTCGAACTCAAGTAACTCGAAACACAGAAAATTATGTCTTTTTCAAATGGTATTCATTACAAGACTAAACAGTTTAACGTTCTACAATTCTTTCCTCCTTCGTATCAATTTTATTCATCTGTCCATCTTATTTCAAACTAACAATAACATCAATAAATTTGCAAAATGGTTAATTAATGAATTTTGTTCGTTAATGATTGTTAAATAAATGAACATATTTAACACGAAGGTATTTTTAACAAAAAATCCAGTGATCCATTGTTGGACCAGTTTTATAAAGACTTTTTGTTTACACTTTTGATTACACTTTTTTTTTTTTTGTGAAAAAATTGTTTTATTCGATTACTTGCATCTTTGCTCGAGAAAATTTGCACAATACGAAATTATGTACTTTGCTCATTAACTGACTAGAAGCTTTAAAGATTTACACATTTTTTCTGAGATTTGCGAATAAATAACAATACTTTTGCACAAAGTATTTTTATTTAATAACTGCAAACTTTGTTTGTTAAAAATAAGATGTTAATTTGCAGAATATTGATTTATTTATTTCAACTATTTTGTATAGACTTTTTTGTCTTTAATTCGTAATACATTACTTACGATTAGAAAGAATTTAGTTATTTTTGTTCGTCAACTATAGCCTTAGAGCTGCGTCATATCGATGAAATACAACGATAGTTTTGACAATTTTTATAACAATGTTAGTGTAATTACACCAACTTTATAACTTATAGGATTATGGATTACTTAGGCAGCTTTACACATTCTATAAATACAAAACCCTGCGACAAATTTCTTGTATCTTAATAAAGAAATTAAAAAGTAATTATAATCACTATTAGCAAAAATTATTTTCACAAGAGATAACCAAATTAAATGAAAAGAAACATGCTTTCCATAGCTTTTTCAAATTCTTGTTTTGCGTGCAAAATACTTTTCATGTTAAAAAATTGTAAAAACTCGAACATTTTCATTTTGTAACGAAAATTTCCGTGCAATTTTATTCTTGTAAATTGCATTTCGCGAGAAAGTACAGATTGAAAAAGAAAATGAGTTAAAAAATTTGCACTACTTTCCTTTAATCGTGAATTTTTTGACACTGCATTTTAACTTTGGCGAAATAATATTTTTTTTTTGCTTTAACAGGTGCTGCAATACGCAGTGTATCATCCCGTACTTTTTTATAAAGATATTTTGTACACTTTAATACAATACACATATGCGTTATGTAAAACTAATCACAACGGAGATACAATGTACCACAAATTAGGAAAAAGTACAGATTGAAATATACGTGTTTTCCATTAAAGCAATGGTGAATTTGTGTCGGTACTTTTGTTTGAAAAATTTTTCAAATAAAATGACGTTGGATTTCAAACCGAAGGGCATCGAATTTCCGATAGTATTATCGGCGAATATTTTTCTGAATTACTAAAATGATATTTAAAATATCAATAATTGAAAAAAAAGAATGGACAATTATCCACAATCACTTTCATTAAAAGGTACACTAAATTTTCGCAAACATATCATTAACAGTTTGGATTGAACAGTCTAAAATTTTTGTCGTCTTAAAAGTTTGACTACTAAATTGTAACACTAATATTTTGATAATGGACGCAAGATAAACGATGACTTTTAAACAGTGCCGTATGCAAATTTGTTAGGGATCTAGATAGCGGAGGTGGAAGCCGAGTAATTCTCCCCCTCGCCCCGTTACGTCGCTCTCTCTCTCTCTTCCCCTCGGGGGGCGTTGGGATTCATAAGTCGCTCGTCATACAAGCTCGAGAAGACGAGAACGTGGCACCCGCAAGGTACACAGCAAGCGACCTGATACCGCTCCCAGTTACGTTTAGTCGTAGTCGTATACGCTAACTGAAAGCGGCGCGAGTTACGAGCTAAGCAGAATGTCAGGCGGACTTCGGCTCCTTCGTGATAAAGCGAGGCTACACGGTTTACATGGGAATTCGCCGCGGGCTCACTGACCGCCTCACGCACCGCAGGTCCAACCGATAGTAAAAAGGCGCACGAAACTGGTCATTTACAGTGACGGATTATAAGCAAGTTTCCTCATAAAATTTCACAAAAAGAAAAAAAGAAAAGAGAAAAAAATGAAACGAAATGGGTCATTTGTTGTTGCACCAGATTTTCGTTACGATCAGAACGTAATCGAATGTTATTTCATTGATAAGTATGTTGAGAAGGATTGATTTGCGAAAGATTGTTTTGATGGATTCTGAATTTATATTGCCAATTTTGATTTTTGCAAAAAGTGAATTTAACATCAATGAAAATCTAAGAAAACAACTTTTTGCTTTTTGAATTACAACATTATCAAAGTATCATTTGCATTCTGATGAAAGTTTAGATGATGCATGTCAGCAGAATGACGCTTCATTCATCTAGTGAAACAGAAACAAAGAGAAAAAAGCAAAAGTTTAAGATTCTGTTTCGTCGCATAGGTGCAGTCATAAAAATGTATGTGGATGCAAGAGTCTCGATGACCTCAATAGTCTTTCGAGGTCTCGCGAACCTTTGGGAAATTACGTGTTCCTAGAAATGTCGTACGCTGTCTGAAAAACATTTTTACTTTTTCCTAGAGTTCGAACCAGTATTCTTACTGCCTGAGCAGAGTCACTTCATATATAATTTCATAATTCTATGATAATTTCAACATTCCAAATATAAGATGCAACGCAAAAGCACCCATTTGCTGATAAGAGACATATTTGATTGAACATTAAAAACCTTTTAATTTAACAAAACATGAGCGCCCAATAAAAATGTTATATCTGTGATTAAATTATTTTAAAAATTATGAGTTCGAAAAATGAGTCATACAAACGAATAATTATCACGAAGAATGAATGAAATTGGTGACATTGAAAACGTAGAAACACGATTTAAATTTTACAATGTCCTAAGGAATGTCCTAAGGAAACTAATCTACCGGTTATTAAAATCGTAAAATATCCTGCGTGCATTAAGAATTTCAATCAAATGTGGAATGTAATTTGCGGAATGTAAATTAAGAACCACTGTCCGCTGTGTTATTTTTACGTTTCTCGCGACGATAAATACGAACTCCTTTATAATTATGTCTGAGCGCATGAAAATCAGCAAACAAGCGCTCTCAGCGCGACTTGCCCCTGTGTGTACTTTTCTTTAAAAAAAAAAAAGCTTGCTAATATAGCTGTTTTAGCAAATTCATTAACAAGAAACAATAAACACACGCAATGTCTTACTCATCGAGCACGTGTTTTATTTTTTCAAGTTAATTTTTTTTTTCTACAATGATGAAATCATTTGAACACAAAACGAAGTAATTATCCAATGTTTTATAATTAATTTGTTTGTATATAATTTATATTTTCTTTTTAATAAAAAATGATACTTATAAATTTTATTAAAAATTAATGAACTTGTCCTTTTTAAAAATTGCGATGATTCGGTATTGAAAAGAAATAAATTTTCTGAGATTAAATTTTCTGTCGATATTATATTGATTGAAAATTTACGAATCAATATTTTATAAGAAATGTTTGACATCTGAAACGTACCTGATAAGTACAAGATCGATTCTCAGTAGAAAAAGAAACTTAGCATAATATGAGGGTATTATTGATTTCTACTGATCAATGAAGTATACATGAGAGATCTCTCTTGCCCTTTCATTCAAGGACACAATGCATACGAGATAATACGAAAAATTATTTCTCTTTCACTTTCGGTTTTCAAGACTTACCGTTCAATGAGATACTGCTACTGCAATTCCTAGAATTACAAACAAGAAAAAAAAATTAAACACTTTCATCCGAAACCATTAGAGTTTTCTAAAATTCATCTATCCTCTTTTTCCCTTTTAGGAAAATTTCCTAAATAAATCATATCAAAATTAATTAAATAGATAAAAGTATTAAATACAAAAGGGTTAAACTGTTACACCATAAGCAACCTCTCTCTTTCTCTTTGTCCCTAAACCCTGACAAAACGCTATGCCGTCCGGTTTTCATGAAATAAAGAGAAATTAGTTGTATCACCTTCCCGGTGTAAATCGCCTTATATGCCTGTAACACCTAACGGTATAAAGTATGCACGTACAGGCTTAGCGAGAAGGCAACGTAAGTATAGGTTTCGTGCCTGCTCTTGACAATGTGTTAGTAAGCACAAGCACAGAGGAACTTAAGCGAGTGTGTGAGTGCAGTGTGTCATCTCGAGATTGAACAAAGTCCACTCGGCATTAGGGACCCCTGGTTTCTGAAGCCTTGGGCGGTGGCCCCCTATCCTTTGCCGGCACCCCTATAGATCTCTCCCCCTTCCTCCTACTGCTATTTCCAACCCCTCCGCATCTCTTCCTTCTTTTTTTTTTTTCCTTTCCTTTTCTATCTCTCTTTCTTTATCTACAATCCCTCGCAAAAAATTCGAGTCCAGTGTGGGCGCAACGGGAGTCTTCTCCCTTTCCTCCTTGCGCCCTCTTCTCGATACTCTCTCGGCGCACTAAAGCCCACTCCCCCAGCCCTTCCATCTCTTCCTCCTCCACCTCTTCTTCTTCTTCTTCTTCTGCCGCCTGCATTTCTTCTCTTTTTCTTTTTCCTCGTCGATTTCTTTCTCCCTAATGCGATACCTACGCTCGACCACTCGCCTTCCTCCTGGGTCTCTAGTGACGCTCAACTTGGCGTATACATTTCTAGGGCAAAAGCACACTGCAGTGGAATGAACATTCCTTTTTCTTTTTTTTTTTTTTTTATTTCCTTTTTTAATTTTAAAAAGGAAGGGAATAGTTGCTGAGATAAGATACGGGGAAATGATGATTTTTCAAGATTTTAAGAATGATGTCCGTAAAAATCAGACCCTCGTCATTTTGCTTGCTTTAGCGGATTTCAGTTTTAAAATTCTCGCGGAGTTTCATTTTTTGATTTGATATATTGAGTGATTACCTGAGATAATGATTCACAATTGAACATAATTAAAATTGAATTTTATGATACCGAAACGCAACTGATTATAATAAAATCATTCTCAAATTCATTAACCGCCGCAATTGTTCCTTTTCCAAGCGAAATGCAGTTTGTCTAAATTTAAAACCGCTCGCGCGATGAAACGTATTTTTTTTCATCTTTTTTTTTTTTTATCCATCGAATATCAGCGCGATAAACGGAATCTAATTGTGAACAGAACAGCTGCACTTTTCACCCAGTTTAGCAAATAAAATCTTTCTTTATTATCCGCTGTTTTTACTACGCAAGTTTTTGTGTTAAACATTTTTATGACGCTTTTAATCGCCCTGAAAATTATCCAACCTGATATTATTAAGAATTTATAAACATTTAACAAATATTGCACTGGCAATTTCAGAGAGCAATATTACTTCTGTTCATGAATAATTAACTCAACAAATTAGTCGTTTGAAAATAAATCTTTAAAAAACAAAAGACAGGGGAAGAAAATGGAATATACCATTTTTTGTTTAACGTGTCATTGGGATTTTCATTAGAAGAGAAATAATTTTAAAATATTATAAAAACAGCATAACGTTGGCAAAACGTTGACAGTTAGTAGAAAAAATAGTTTCACCAGTATAATACGCGTTGCCAGGATCTAAACCTGACAACAAGATTGTAGACTTCTTTCTTTACACCCCGCTACATAAGGATCGTCACAGAATGATCGATACAACAACAACTAAACCAACCCCATACATCCAACTCAACAAAGCAACGCTCATCAGTCAAAAATGCGGCTCCTTCCGTGAAAGGCAACCAGGCCAGAAATAAGAGGCAACAATCGTCGTGCTTTTTGCGTGAACTCGTGGGGATCCGATTTCACGCGGTGATCAGACGCAGGATAACGTTGCTCTCCGCCACCCCCTTCACCGACGAGGTACATAACACAGAACCTGCTGAATAACACGAGCGACAGATACCTAACGTGAATCTAAGAAATAGCCTCGTTTCTCAGAGAACCGTACATGGGAGACAAATTTGGAATCTTGAACTTATTAAGTCAACAAGCAAAAAGTATGTTGGATCAAAATAATTAGAGAAGAAAGAAAAAAATTACTAAAATCAGATTTCAATTTTGCAATGAACCAGATGTTAACGTTTCCATTCATTTTCTTGGATCTTTTAAATAAAAATCTAATAAATAATGTAACTAAAAATTCCCTTTTTTTTTCTGTTCGTGCAAGAGATCACACATGTCGGCCACGTTGCCGTCTCTCCTCGTCTCTAAATGCATTCCCTGGCGCTAATACCCGGCTAAGGGAACCGCGGGGGAGGAGAAGTTTCTCTTCTCGAGGGGTCGAGACCAAAAAGGGGAGGATGAGAGAGGCTCGCTCTGTCTCCGCTGCACGTGTAACGGCAAGCTGTTTCAGCGAGAAGAGCAGCGGGGCGCGGGGAGGGGGGAGGGCTTCTTATAATAGCGGTAGAAATTGCCAACTTGAGAGACGATTGGTCGGCCCAAGGTCCGATGCCCCCACCAAACCAGGTGATACAAGGCGACGAATTTTCATCGGGACCCTCGTATCAATTATAATTTCGTGTGGTCTATGTTTGTTTGCATGAACTGACTGGACGTAAGGCTGTATTCAAACTGACACTGGGGTTCGTGATGATTTAGTCGCAGGAAGTGAAAAGAATCTTTTTTTTTTTTTTTTTTTTTTTTCATTGGACAAAGAGATGCGAACACGTGAATTGATGATGAATCTGAATTTATTATTGGATTGGGGATAGGTGTGGGTGGATTATGATCCGCGGAGGTGGGAACTAGGAAGGAATGATCTATGGTCAATGACCGAGAACTGATCTTTAATTTCAAATATTTTTTTTCAGATTGGGTTTCCATTGGAATAATTGGCAGAACTTGATCCAGTGTTGTATTCAGTGTTATGGCAAATGTTGAGCTTTTAAATTATCGATCACTGATGATCTGTATCACGTAATTCGTGATATACAATTGATCTTAATAGATCATTAATCAATTTTTTTATGGTTTATATTCCTTGACGAGAATTTCATGGTTTACAATCAATGCGTTTTATTGGTAATCATTCATTTCTTTATGGTTCTTTCACCAATTAGAATTTTAAGATCTGTAATCAATTAACTATCTAGACAATTTTAATTTATTCATGAATAATTCATCATTAGAGATTTCAAGGTTTTTCAATAATCCGATCCATAAAAACATTATCCAATTGTTTATGGATCATTCGTCAGTAACAGTTTCACGATCAATGAAGAAAGTGACGTGGATCATGAATCAATTTATATTAATTAATATATATATTTTGCGAAAGTTCCAAGGTTTTAGATTTTATTAATAAGACGGTATATTGTCAGAAATCTCGAGATACACAATATTCCTAAGCCACATGACATCACAAGTCGAACCTTCTACTTTGACAGGTTTAGAGAAACATATTTCATTTTACTGCTTTGAGTAATAGGAGCTGATATTTTTATGGAGCATAAAAAGATACGGATATGTATTGCTAATTTGCATGACAATTTTGTTGTTGCTAATTGCCATGTTTTGCATAATTCACTTAACACTCGTTTCCTAAACGAATGAATCACCAATCTCTTTGGGTACACATTTTTAACGACAAGCCATAATCATTTAAGTGACAATCAACTTTTAAGATAATAATATCTAATCAAGATGAACGTCAAGTTAGCAGACTGAGGTCCAGCAGAATAAATTAAAAATTGCATTTGTAACAAATTTAAAGGGCGAGCAAACGACAAAATCTATAAGCAAATAACTCTTTTATTTGCTTACTATAAATCATCGTTTGCTTATTGTTTAAATCAATTTTATAACTATATTTACTCCAGTCTGCTGGACTCAGTCTGCTAACTTGACGTTCATCTAATCAAGATATTTTCAAGCGTCGTTTAACAACGATTTCAACAATTGATCATTTTTTTTTGCGAATTTTAAGTAAATTGATAAAATTCTTTTTTTTCGAACTATTTAAGTTATTCAAGAAGAATGCGAAAGAAAAGTGAATGAGTCATTGACGACTGTATCAGAAGTGATGCGTACGTCCAGACACAATGGATCGACGAAAGTGAAATTTACACGTTAGACACGTTCGACAATCTTCTCAGTCGATACAGAGAGTGCATTGTGACACGTAGAGGCAAAGATCGCAGCCAGCTGATCTATTCTTTCGTATTTCCTAGCGCTTAATGCTCGATCTCCGCTTCTTATTCTTATCAACGGACGATTCTCCGAAATGAAAACGATCTCCATGCGTGTTCGCTATTGCTTAATGCAATCACCAAACGTGTGCCTTATCTTTATCGCGGCAGATATACCAGTATCCCATTGCTGCAAGTGGTTACCAAAATTTCCATAATTTATTCGACTGTCGCTTGTGCAGTTGACGCGAATGTTTCGGCTATTTTCGTGACAATTTGTCGGCGCGAGTTTGGGGAGGATCCGGATAACCGTTGTATGAAATATTCATGCGAGGAGCCACGGCACTTGAGGAGAAAAATGAAAGCCAGCCTTCGGACAAAAGTTTCGATTCCTTTAGTTACGTTTGGGAGTACACTTTCATTCGTTTCTATGAAAGAAACTTAAAAAAAAAAAAATGTCTGCACTGACAGGATGAATGATTTGGATTGTTCTATTCGTTTCATACTCTTTTTTTTTTTTTTCATTTGTAATTAATTTCTGCAGGAAATTTTTAATAGTGTAACAGGAAACATGGCAAAACATTTGAATTTTGCGACTCATTAAATAGAGGAACAATGAATACCAAGAGATTTCTAGGAATCTACTCCACACATGATATATTATAACTATAAACTTTAGAACAGCCATCCCCGACGATCTATCTTCTCGAAAATCTCTGTAAAGAAGTAAAATTTCCTATTTAACTTCCAGAAACTATCCCGCGCGATGGAAATTTGGCACGAAATCCAGGATGTTTGAAAGGGAAGTCAATCTGCATAATGCATCAATAGACCCGGTAGGAAATGAAACAATCATCGACTGGGTGCATTAATTCTGTTATCCACGGCATGCATCGATAGGTCTGGTTTAGGAAAACAAAAATCCCTTGTCACACACACACACACAGAAAAAGGGTAGTATAAAAAAAAAGAGCACGAGTACGTTACTCCGGTACGAAATGCAGTCAAAAATCATGAGCGGTAAAAACAAGCGGTAGATATGACGTCATTGTACATCTGTGACAGAATATTAGCTTCATCGACCAGCGGCATGACGTTATGGATGCAACGAATTGTATCCCTGCAGTGCAAATGTCTGCTCGTAGGATACGGATACTGGATGCGTTATAACGCTGTTCTGTCAGTGCGCTCGTGTTGGCTCGAGCGTGTGTAGGAGAGCCAGCCGATGCGCATACAGAGATGCGGCTTTCATGTGCTGTTGGCAAAGGGGAGCCAAAGCCGATCCTGGTGCTGAGTGGGTTTCAAGTGGGTGGTACCCGTAACATACATAGACGCTGATTGCACACGTACGTGTAAGCACGCGAGATATCGTGTGGGTAACACGATTCTAGCGTGTACTGTGTCCCTCTTCGGTTTGGATCGAGGCAAAGCGTATGAGGCTACGTACCCGGCGTTTCCGCGATAAAGCCCGTGGATTTCTGTCGGACGCGAGTGATCATTGGCGTAACGGCAGACCGAAAAAGAAGTCGCGTATGTTTGCGAGACGAAAATTTAACCAGATATCTGTGGCCAGAGAACGATTTTTTTTTTTGCTGTTGTTGGAGGAAAATTGGATCAATGTTGTTGAATAGTTATTGGGTAATCACGAAAACTCAAGACATCTTTGTAAATTCAAATCAGACCAAAAGCAATCCATCCACAATGAAAAAAAAAAAAATGTAAAATCTTTCCCAATTAATAATAACATCTCTGTCGATTTGCCAACTATTTTTACGTTAACGCTATTTTTATAGATACTCTTCCACCGGGAACAGTTATAAATTCGCTGTGTAAAAAAAAAAGGTAAAGCAAATGCGTTATTCCGGATTAGTCGGATGATTTATCGATAATATTTCAAGACGACTTTTTGTTCGGCGATGTCTGGAATGCTTAACATGTGGGTGTATAAAGAGGCCACGTGTGACCATGGCTGGAAGCTAGCTAAGGTAGTCCGCGGTTATTTTGGTGATTGGTTTTACTGCGTTGGCAACGGTGCGTGACCTGGTCCTCGGTACACTGGGGAACTCTGTTCTTCCCCCTGCCACTGCGTACGTCCACGTACGTTCTATGTAAAACCGTGCAGATACGAGGAATATTCACGCATTTACATACGAACGTACTCGCGCAGATATGACGAATTGGATGGCCAATGTCGTATATTATCAATCGAGATTTACGAAAAGATAACCGCGTAATTTCAAACGTGATTGATTTCCTAATTATTATGGTTCGTCAATGCAGAATTACTTCATATTTATTTTTATCGAACGTCGTAACGGTTGCCTTAAATTCATCTCACCGACGTAATGGCAGCGGAGTAGAAACAACGTATATCAAAATAAAAATTTGCAATTCAACAAAATTAAATTATGCATTAATCGTCATCTTTTAAAGTCTTTTTTTTTTTCTCTTAATGTCAGATGAAATCACTTTGTACACAAGGGACCAATTGAAAATTGCAGCTTAGAAACAACATTATGGAATCATGTCTTATTCATTTTTTATGGTAATGTTTTCAGCATGAAAGTGTTTTGTATTTAGTGTGTTCAAAGATACGTGGTATGATTTTTAAAATAAAATGTCATCTGCGATGCAAATTGATAGGACTGCAGGGACATATAGGGGTATGGAGTTACGGCCCTAATCAAAGGCTAGGTCAAGCGTAGGAACAGCCATTTCGTGAGGAATAATTATCGGGTAAACGCGTAACCGTGTAGGACGATGACTCTTGCAATTCTAAGCGCGGTCCGCATGAGCCTATCGAATACATGTGTACAGTTAAGGGCAAAGGTTGCGTGAGAGGGGAATGTAAAGTAGAAATTTGCACAAGTCGAACAGGCCTCCGCAAATTGCTGGAACGATCTCGGCGAAACAGCGCCATTAACATTAGTGCCAAACTTATTAGGGCAAAAGAATAACAGCAATTGACCGCAATCATTTTGCCAAACGTGTCATTTTATCGGGACGATTATATCATCAAGATTACTGTTCCTTAATGTACTACATAATGAAATATAATTTATCACCTGGATAATCCATGTGAATAAGAAGACGTAATGTAATAGCTCCAGATTATAATTACAAATTGTATATATTGAAAGCGTAACGATATCTAAGTTATTTTGAAGACGATAAATTGTCGTTTGAATTTTGCTGAATATGCTGGTGAAGTTAAACTTTTTGGACCCCTTGCTTCCATTTAATAAGAGAGAATAGAAAAGTTCCAGCGGTGAAACCGTGGCAATTTATGCGCCAGGCGTTTACACGAATGTGACAACTTACAAAAACGTGGACAGGAGGTTGCCTTCGCGATACGTACTACACACTGTACGGGCGCCTAATGGGTGCATAAACTGGCCCTAAAATCTTTAAATAGACTCCAAACAATTTATACATCCTGTTGTTGCACCTTTGCTCGCACACACCATTCTTAAGAATCGTCCCAGCCGTTCCTCGTTCGGGGTGTCTGGAATACATGTGCGTATATATACATAACGAACAGGCTACCTACGCCATGACACATAAGGTCGGACGATTATGTACATAAACAGTGACGAAGTAGGAAACATCTTTGAGGGGTTCTATCTGATACTTAAAATACTTTGAGCGTACTAAATAGAGAACTTCTCGGTTTATAATC
>JABFQA010000468.1:0-19803 GCA_022817065.1 Probaryconus sp. ZL-2020 | reverse complement strand
TTTTTTTTTTTTTATTTTCAATGAGTTTGTAAAGGATTTTTATGGTTATGTAATTTTCAAGTGTTGAATTGTTTTAATCTGATTGACGTTATTTGTTGCAGGTAATTTGTTTAATTTGTTTGAAGGAATTCGCAAAATTATGAATTTAAGATGGAGGAGAAATTTTTTTGTGTTTCTAGGAATTAGGATTTGAAGGAGATTCGATTATTGGAAATTGGCATTTTGACATTTGGAAACTGGAGGACTTTGTTGATTTTGAGAAACTGCGAGAATGAAGATTTGAGATTTTTTTGATGGGAAAATATTTGAGGATTTGAGATGTTTTGGAACCGTTTGAAATTTGAGAAAGGGGGAAGACTGGAAAGAGAGACGTTTAGAGATTGGAATAATTGCTTAACCTGGATATCTTGAGATACACATAATTCCTCGATCATTTTTCTCTTACTCTCTCTCTCTCTTTCTGTCTCTCTCTCATTGATCAGGGCTGTAACTACGTTTGAGTATTTCCAACCTACCCCAAGTGAAAGTATTATTGATTCAATTATAATCGTCAAGAGGTACAAAGAAGAGTTTCACGTACTCTCTCGTTTTATATAAATAATAATGGATAACCACAATAATGTCGTGGAAAAGATATCGATCCAAGCTTTTAATAGCCGCGTTTGACAATAATCATGCATTAATAAATTAAATAAATTATCGGAATACTCATTTCAATCACAAGAATCAGTTTATATACCATTTCTCTTCTTTGAATTTTCAAAACGTTGTTTAAAAATCTTTGGAATTTAGACTGAATTTTGGATATGGACTTTGTCAGATTACTGTCATTTATTTTCAGCAAATAAACATTTTCAATGATTTTAGGAAAAGCCGAACGGACGAATAGTATCGAACTGGAAAACGAGAGAGAATTTTGAATTGGCAAAACCAAAAAAAAAAAAAAAAACATTCCAAAGCAAGTGTTGTACACAAAAGCGCGTGCCGTTTGCAGAATACAAAACGTTTTAGTGACAACGTCAGTTGTGAGGTGAAATTGTATCGACCGCAGGAGAAATTCACACACAAATGCGAAAATGTACAGACGCACGACAACACGTACATTAGTCTGCGAAAATGCTCGCCAAATAAAAATCTACGATTCCTACTGGAAACAAATTTTTTTTTTTTTTCCACAACGAAAGAGAATGATTTTGGATTTGAACGTTTCAAAAAAAAAAAAAAAGACAGAAGATGCCGTAAGTTTCAGTAAAGGATTTTGCATAAAATTTCGCAGGAATGAAAATTGAAGGTATTTGAACATTTATAAAAATAAGAACAATGAAAAATGAAATACAGGAATAATTTAACGTTAAAATTAAAAAAATAAAAAAAAAAAACATTTGACAGAGTCATTAACGGAAAGAGGATTTTCTTCTTCACGCTGTGACCTCAATTTCATTGAAAGGGATGATCCGAGTCAGGTTACAACTGGTCGCCATAAATCATCGGTCTTGATTTAATTAGCACTTTAAATAAAATCGCCACGAAAATAAAACAAAGCACGAAACAACAAACACAGAAACGTATTCAAAAATATTGAGCGCCAATTAACTCATTATATTTAGCCCAATAACAGTCAATTAAGATTAAATTAATTGGCAATTAAATGGCAAGATGAAATATCGAGAAAACGACCAATGAGATTATAAAAACAAAAAGGCACATAATGAAAAAATATATATTAACAAAATAGAAACGTCGTTAAAGATTCAATGAAATTGAAGTCATTGGAAAACTTTCGATCATTAATTTTATACAAAATCAATATAATATATAAAATAAAAATTACGCCGCTCGATGTCGTAATCAGGAGTTTTTTTAATTGAAATGTTAATCGTATGTCGACCGGTTGTTAATAATAAAGAATATAATTCTTGGATATAATTCCTAACGTTTATCATTGGTCGCTCACCTTTGACGTCACACAATGTGCTTCTCCACAATGCATTTGCATCCTCGTGTGAGTGATTACGTGTGTTAGTGTGGCAATCGACTCTGCGCAACGCTTCGAGTTGGATCTCTCATTTGTTGTGCGCAACCGTAAACAATGACGTTGTCGTCGTCCTGAGGGTAACAGTTGTGGCGAACAATTGTCAGGATCTATTTCAAATTTTAAGGATAATAACCGCGTTATTAATTCCACATAACATTATGACAGGAAAAAGAATATTTCCTGTCAAATCAAAAAGTAAAGGAAATAAAACAATATTTCCAGACCATAAAATTTCATCATCTTAAAAAATCAGGGACAAATTCTGCAAAAGTTACGAAACGCTCAGAGGATTGCAAAAATTTTCCTCGCAAAAAATTTTGTCCTCAGAAACATAGAAAAGGACAGGAAAGAAAACGAAACTAACGAATGAAAACGAACGTCTTAGTTCCCGATAAATCATTTGGTTTTAATATAGTTGAGGCATCTGCATATTCATGTGCGTCTCGTGACCTCGCGCCTATGTCGTTTGACGCATTAAATTAACGCATTTGTACACTGCGAGTGAAAGAGAGAGAGAGAGAGACAGTCGGAAAAGAGAGGAGGAAAACGCGAGCGAGAGACAGGACGAGTGTTGTCTTTGTCTTGGTGTTTCATTGCGAGGGTGATAAATCACCGGGAATTACACTTTGTTAATGATTTTAGGGTTTTCAATGGAAGCGGAAATCTGATTGAATGGCTTTATCAGAACAACAATTAGAAAAGAACACACAAAAAAACAAGAAGAAGAAGAAGAAGGAGGAAAAAGAAAAATTACAAACATTCTTGCTCGACTATCAAAAGTTGAAATTGAAACTCATTACATAATTAGAATAGCCTTGAATTTTATTGGCAAGATTAAAGCGAGGAGCGCCACCTATATCGGTAACGAGAAAGTTTATTTATAAAACCCCAAATTTATTTTATTTATAAAGTCGAAGGAAAATTCGATTGTAACGAATGTTTTTTTTTTGATTTCAGCGATGAAACATACATTTCTGCCTGTAGATAATAACGAGGTCGGTAATTGGCATGAATTAGTCGCGGGGAAGGAAAAGGACGTTTAAGATAGAGGAAGATCTGGATCACACGCGGCAGTGGCTTTGTTCGGTTTGGATTGGATGGGCTTCTGTTCGAGTAATGTTGCATGGGAGGAAAGCAGAGAGAGAGAGAGAGAGAGGAGAGAAGATACCATTGATAACCTTGGAAGAAGAAGAAGAAGAAGAAGAGTTGGCACTGCGATGCTGGGCCGCGATACCACGCTTGTTGTTCCACTTGGCGTGCTTTCTAAGCGACTAATGTGACCAATCGGAAGTGCACTTTCGCACAGATTCATTCCAATCTCAATGGAATCGTCATCGACCATGATTTCAGAATTATAAATCATCTTCGATAGATGATGCAGACGAAAAAAAGAGAAAATAATTGGACTTCGATTCAAGTTCGATAATTGATCCAAACAAATTCATCAAACACCAGGTGAAGAATTCAGAAATCAATCAATTTTTTACTAAAAGAGAAAAATGAAAAAAAAAAGAAGAAGAAGATTTACACAAATCATTTAACGATCACAACACCACCTGGTGAAAACCTCCGGAAACCTCTAAAACCAAGTAAATTGGTATTTTATAGCCAACTGAAAATGCCAATGTCTCGGGGCCGACATTCTAATTGGAAGAAAAGTTGTTAAACCAGGAGAGTTAATGATCGTATTGTCTCCCTCGTTCTACTCCGCTGTGACTTTCACTCGAACATTTTAGTGGTCAACTTTTAATCTTCCATATCTTTTTTCCTTCTCTCTCTTTTTTTTTTTGTTCAACATTGCGCTCCATTGAAATGTCCTGCGATCGAGAATGGATGGAAAACTGCGCCGCGAAAATCTCCAGCGAATTGTGATCTCGACGTTGCCGCACACGAGTCGTGTGCTTCTCCCTGAAACCCGTTCCCTCTCGTCTACGTTCTCCCGTCGTGCCGTCTCACTCCAATCCCTTTCGCTCTTCGTCTGGTTTTAGTTTGACGTTTTTTACGCCCCCGACAGCGGTGTCCCTCGCCTCCCCCCTGCTCCTCCTCCTCCTCTTCGATGACCCCCCGTCCCTCTTGTCCCCCCGCGCACGCTACTCTTTCACCTATCTCCCACTACTGTGAGCCGTAGACAAAGAGAGGAAAAGAGAGGGCAGAACGATACCGGTTATTGGCGGGGACTGGCATATTTCACCGCCTGTCCGGCAATCAGACCTTTGTATGCGAGCGACGCCGAGACGAGCGTGTACTGGAAATTCAGAATCGTAGAAAATTGCCCGGAGGAATTGTAATTAACCGGAATGGTTTGAATGTCGGTTCTAAAATTTTTGGTATCCCGAATAAAATGATATTTCCTTTTTTTTTTTTTTTTTTAGGATTTTGGAATACGAGGAGAATGAAACCTAGAGTTGTCGTTGGAAATAAAACCAGACGAAGAGAAACGGAAAGTTCAAGAGAAAGGGACGATTTGTAAGAAAGAGGATGAGGAATGAAAATCATAGATCACGTGTACCATATATATATATATATGTGTGTATATTTGAGAGCATAATTGGTGCGATGCGATAATCGACTATGCGAGAATAATTTTGGTTTGCATTGAATCAATGCAAGGGTCGAGGTACGCCAAGTAGGTCGCTGCAAATCCCATTGCTGCCAACAGCCGAGCTGAGCTACGCCGAAGGCAACGACTTGGTGTGTCTGCTTCGTTGGCTCTCTCTCTTCTCTCTCTATTTCTCTCTCTCTCTGTCGTTCGCTCTTTCTCTTTCTATCGCCTGTCTCCCTTTATCTCTCTCGGAAGCTGTATTCATAGAGGAGGAATTATATATCCAAAGGCTAAGATCACTTTTAGACGCGATGCGATGCTTACTCTTTATTGCATTGCACGCATCGAGATTATTACTTTGCCAACTCAAACACACGAACTGGAAAGAAAGGAGCCAAATGAATAGAAGAAGAGTTAAATGAAAAGAAGAAGAGTTAAATGAAAGGAAGGAGCAGAAGAATGGGGATTTCAAATGAAAAAAAAAAATAGCGAAAGGAAGCGTCGGAGGAAAATACTTCTGGAATTGGAAGAGGGTTATCGTGCAACACCATCTACAGGAACGATCGACCCTGGCACTGTCTGTTTGATTTTGATTTATCGAAATGATGGATGGAAATTTTGATTGATCGATGAATCGATTTTGTAAAGATCATTTTGTAAAGATTAGTCTGTAAAGATCATTTTGTAAAGATTAGTCTGTAAAGATTAATTTTCGTAAAGATTAATAATTTTGCAAAAATGATGTTCATTGTAATTCATCACTTCGTAACACGTTAAACTCGTTAAATGAAACATGAGATGCTTTTAAGCTCTTTCGATTGTTGTTGGTTGTTCCACAATTTGTCGCATTAATATTTCGCTGCTAAGGTATATAACAGTTACGTCACGCATTAGCTACGTCATAGACTATTTCAAGTCATAAACTTATTAGCAGTAGCCTAGCAATTATTGCTATTCCAATTCTGTTTCCATCAAGTTTCATCAAGAGACTTTTGCTCGATTTATAAATATAATATAGACACATAAATAATATCATACGTTTTCATTCGATGAGAACATTTTGTATCGTTCTATGATGTCTTCGATCTTTACAAACAAAGTTGAATAATCGTAAAAAGAAAAGAAGATTGAAGATACTTTTGTATGCAATGTCACAGGGTGATTGTACGATTTAATTTAGTCAACTCTATATTTCGCTTTAGAGTTAAATTTAAATGTTGCACGCAACAGAAATCATAACCTCGGGTAACCAGCGACATAACAAATTCTCTCTTATTGTCATTCTGTAATCATTGTCAAGGTGACTTAGTTTTACATTAATTAAGACTGGATTTATGAGGATAAAAAAGGGAGAACAAGTAAAATCAGAAAAAAATAGGAAGACAAAGGTACAAAAAATGTGTAGAAAAAAAAAAAAAAAACGTGAACCAACAAACTTCTGAAAGAATTAAGACTGAATCACAATTATTAATATTAATAAGTAAATGAGAAATGTTAATTTATAACACAAACAAAAAAAAAGTTAAGATCTAAAAATGGTATGAGGAAATTGAGTAACTCGAACGTTCAGGAATAATATAAAAATCAGAAGAAATAGAATCAACAATGTTAGATAATGGATTTTTCTTACGATAAAACGAGAGGAACAAAAAAAATTGTTGAAACATAGAGTTTCTCTCTCTCTCTCTCGAATTACAACGAGAACAATAATAACAAGAATAATAACGATGATGAACGCGATTCAAGGCTGAGTTTCTGCATAGCGATTTCATTGTATTGTCAACCGTTTCTTCTCGAGGTGCACAACCTTCTTAACATTTTCCTTCGAACGCAAAACAAAACCGAAGAAGAAGAACAAAAAAAAAAAAAAAACATCCAAAAGGAACCAAAAAAGAAGAAAAATCCAAAAACTTTTAGCTTCAACTTTTAGCATCATTATGAATTCTAGTTATGAACGCCGTGGAACTAAAACCAGAGGGATTTTCTAGCCTAATCGCTATATTTATCTCAAGGCTGCAGAAATTCCGCGAGCGTACGAAACTCCCCGCAAAAGTAACAGCAGAAAGGAAGTTATGCGCACGCGATCGTAAGAGGACGAAGATAACGCTCGTTTTCTTTTTCTCCCAATCCCCTCCGTCTCTCTCTCTTTATTTATTTCTCCTTCTATCCAAAGTCTCCTTCCATTTTTCTTCTCCTTTTCCTATCCTCCTTTTTTATTCCTCTTTTATTCCCCTTCTTCACCTTTCTCTCTCTCTCTCGTCTTTGCCATCTCTCTCTCTCTTCTTTTCCATCTATCTCTCTCACTCTTTATTTACTCTTTTTCGCCGACAGCATTCGGGATGTAGCATCCGTTTCGCTCGGCTACAATATTTATGGACATACCTCCACATTGCACTCACCTTCTTTTTAGCGCTCTCTATGAATCCGCAATTCGACGCGATGATAAATATTCACAATTTATATCACGCGAAAATAATAATTCGCGTCGTAAATACTTCTGATGATTATTTTACGACCTGGGGGAGGGAAAGAGGGAGGAGGAAAGGGGGCTCCGTGGGAAAAGATGGTCGTCTTAGCGTTAATTGTGCATTTCGTTAGTTGGTCAGTAGTGTTATTTTGTGGGAGGGTGGGAGACAAATGATGATAATAATAATGGCACGTTAGAAAGTTGCTCGAGATACTGTGATTGCAGATTTCTCGAGACCCACCTTTTGTCTATAACTTCAGATTCTTTAAGATTCTTGTGTGCGTTTCATGTCTCTCTCTCTCTCTCTCTGTGTATGCTTGTGTGGAATGGTTGAGAGAAAGTCATTGCGAGATTGATTCGTCTATTGATGATTGATCTTGGATTGTTAGGAATTCTAATGACAACGCCATCTTTTTTTCCTATTAATTTATGAAAAAGAAAAATTGAAGATTAGGTTTATCAAAACTGTAGAACCTTTTAGAAATTTTAGGAAGCATCTGCTAGAAATTCCGATTCTAGAACAATCAGTTAGGAAAATCTTCCAAGATGTTTGGAAAATCCTCTAAGAAGATCATTCGGAAGGTTTCACCTTGGAGGATTTTCCAAGAGCATCTTCTAGAAGGTTCCTCTGGAAGTATTCAATTAGAAACATCTTCCAGAATATACATCCTTTAGTTTCCTTTCTTTAGTTTCTTGTTTGATGAAGATTTCAAAGATTTTGGATTTAAGATAACCATTTTTTATATCCCTGAACTTTTGCTTCGTTTCTTAAATTTTGCTTTGAATTAATCGATGAGAACTTCAGACACATCAATATTTAAATCACTCAATATTTTAATATTAACCCTACATCCTGTAGGTAATTTTTTATTAGAAATCTTTGAAATTGTAAATGAAAATTTAATTAATTCCCCAAAAATACAAATTCCTTCACGTCAAATCTTCTGATCACTGATTCAATTTTTTTCTCTATTACAGCCTATGCTACAGGGTCCTAAAATAGTCAAAGAACACTCGTCCTCGATAATCATCACACCCAAAAGATTGTCGTCTCAATCCAGTATAAGCTGTTTCCACGACTAACTTCGACTTTTCTACTGACGGATTTGCAAGGCCTCCAAAACGTCGACTCCGTCGGTGATTAAGTTATCCGGGGGTGGATCAGGCGGAGGTGGGGACCAAGTACCCCCGGACCCATCTCCTCCCGTGACCCCGGCCGATCAGAATGAGCCATCCATCGAAGGCGGCCATCAGTCCAGTCCAAAGCCCCAAATGGACTCGGACGCCACGGAATCCACCGTGAACCAGGTCGTCGTCCACGTGGACGGCGGCCCGGAGAAGCAGGAACAGGAACCGCACCAGGTCCAGCCGCCAAAGGTCAACGCAAAATGCGCCGGCAATCCTCCGCCGAACATGAAGTCCATTGCCCTCGCTTACGCGGTCAACAAGAAGCCGTTGCAATGCAACGCGACCCAGGTGGTCATGAGAGCGGTACCCCAAAAGCAACCGCCGTCATTGTCGTACCAAACCGTCGCCAACAGCGCACCAAAAGGAGGCATTCCTGTCCTGAGTATTCCAGTGCAAACGACGCAAAACAACAACGGTCAATCCGTGAACAAAAGCCAGACAATTTCAGACATCAAGAGCACAGTTGTACCGACGATGGTCAACGCAACGCCAATAAAAGCCATATGCCCGACGACCGGGGCGATTTCCAATCAGAAGATACACATCATCAAGAACGTCGTGAGCCAATCGGAGACGTTGAACGTTCACAAGATTAAAAGTACATTGAACGTCAGTCAGAACCAACAGCAGCGCGGCAACGTCGCCGCGAGGATGCCGAATTCGAAGCAACAGGTGTTCACGCAAAACGCTCAGATGACCATGAGCCAGGTCATGAGCAACGCGAACGTACACCTCAAGGGTCAGGTGAATCCGGTGACCCTAAAGGTGCCGCAGCAACCAGTCGTTGTCTCGAACGTACCGAGAAGCGGCGCCGGTCAGATCGTTACCTTTAATAATCAGAAGGTGGTGCATCAGAACCACAAGACAGGGAACCAGGTTCAGCAACAGGGTTTGCACAAGGCGCAACACAAGGTTCAGACGCAGAGGCAACAGAACGCGGCCTCGGTTAATAATTTGCAGAAACAGATGGCTTGTAACACTACGCCGAAACAGGTTCAGCAACAGGGTGTTCAGCAGATTCAGAAAAACGTTCTACAGGTATTTTTTTTTTGGAAAAAGTTCATTTTGCGAATAGTTGGGAGAAACGTAGTTTTATAATTGATTCTTTGTTTTTTATTTTTTAGGCAATGCCACATCAACAGAGAACAACGAGTACTTTACAGAAGGCGCAAACCGTCGCGACGGTGGCGCCACCAAGAGTGCAATCCATGACCGGCAATATAAATAAGAGCAGCAGCCTACCGAATATGAATAAAATGCAACCGAATTCGAACGTCGTAACAGTGGCGAAACAAATGGCACAAGCTCAACAGCAGATACAACAAAATCCACAGGTTTTGTCCAAGCAGATGATGGCGAACGTGGCGCCACGCGGGCAAACCACCGCGGCGGCAGTGTCTGCGAAGGTCGCGACCATGGCGCCACTGTCGACTTGTCAGAAGACACCGTTTGGTAATAACAAAGCTCAACAGCAGCAACAACAACAACAACAACAACCGCCGATGGTGTTGCGACTGAACACACCGCAGAAAAGTCAGGTACCAGTGGGAGTTACGCAGAACGCCAAACAGATGGCGCAGCAGAAGATACAAAGCGCGCAAAATGTGAAGCAGAATGTTGTTTCGCAAGGCATTCATAGAGCAGCGTATGTTCCTTTTTTTTTTTTTTCAAGACTTTTTTTAGGAAATATTGACTTTGATGTTAACTTTTTCTCATTCTCAATGATTTCTTGGTTTACAGAAACGTTAATGCCCAACCTGTAATGATCATTCAACAACAACAACAACAAAATGCTATCGGACCTCAGAACACTCAAAAGCAGCCGGGTTGTATTAAAACAATTCCACCGCAAAAACCGGCCCAGAGGAATCATGCTCCAAAGGCTCAAGGAATTAAGACTTCTTTGAACACCAACATGAACACCATGAAAGCCTCTGCTGGAGCTGCGGTCGTTGCACCAGGTGGCAACGTTGGTGTCGCGCAGAAGACTTCTGCGAAGACGTTGCCCCTGCAACAGCAAGGCACGGTGGCGCACAAGGTGCAGCCGGTTAAGATCCAGCAGCAGTCGCCGCCGAAGCAAATGTTGGTTCAGGCCCAGTACGCGTCACAAATTCGTCAAGGTCCCCCACCTCAGGGTCAAATCAAGACGATGCTTGCGATGAATGTTTGCGAGCCGAGAAGAGATCAAATTGAATTAAAGTGAGTTTTTTTTTTTTTTAATTTTGTGGTCTGTTGAATTTGTCATTTATTTTCGGTTGTTAGATTTTGTGTAATGTTTGTATAGACGTGTGAAATATTCTCATTTATTATGCTTAATTCAGGTTTTAATGCAAAGTGCAGAAATTAGGAAATTCGTTTTTCGGGTAATAATGATTTGTTTTTATACATTGTGATTATTGTTGAACATTTGTATATTTCAGATCATTGCCACTTGTGGAAAATGAAGGATATAATTAAAAAATCGAAAATTTTTTATTATCGCAATGACAGCAAATTTTTTTGGTTGTTTTTAGATCAGAGTAGGTAGTATATTTTTATATTTAAACGAATTATACAACTTGTTTAAACTCAAGATGACGTAACTTTGTCAAGAAGAGAAACTTTGCGTTTGGGATGTTCCTGTTATTTCTGCATTCATTTTTCAATTTCATGATTACAGATTTTGTCACTTTTATGAGTTGGTCATTTTGTATTTATTTATTTATTTATTAATATTATCATTATTATTATTTTTTGTTTAAATTTATGTAAATTTACAGTTACAATTTTAATAATATTCCTCGTGTCTTATTTTAGAAACGAAACAGAATCTCAACCTATGAAAGAGGAAGAACCGCAAGCACCGGAATCTCCTGCGAGAAGATTATCGCATTACGAGGTAAGAAAACAATTTATAATAAAATAAAAAAAAAAATCTGTACATTAAGATACATTAAATATTAATATTAATAAAAACAAATAACATTATTTTTTAGTGTTTGCAGTATATTCTTCAGGATCACAATTACAGCCAACCTCCGTCTCGCGAAGAAGCGTCACCGGCAAAAGTGCAAGTTTCTTCTCCGACTCAGCCAAAACAACATCCTCCACCTGTAAATGGATCTGGAACCGTGCCTGTTGCGTCTCAAATTCCATACATGTACAGTCAAGGTATAAAATACTTTGGTCATTTTTTTTATATAAAATACATATATAAATCCTGTGATAGTTTATTGTGAATGCTTATAAAAATTCTTCTTTCAGAAATGTTTATTTCGTCTGTAAGTTATGCGCCAGTAGAAGACGACGCCGCCAGCACGATAAGTGACGATCACGGTCGAGAAGTCGAAGCGGAAGGAGAGGAAACGGAAACTGCCCCAGAAGGGGAAGGCGATGACGAGGACAGCATCACTAGATGCATCTGGTACGAAGAAGTTATGAATTTTTATCGAACAATTTATCCGACAAAATGTTATTTCGATTAATTGTTTGATATATTTTATTTCATTGTCGTCAAGTATTTGCCAAGTTGGGTATAAGAGTTTAAATAAATTTGTTCAAGTTTAAATAAAGAATAATGTAATTAAAATTAGGTTAAAAATATATTGGACTTGTTAAGATAAAGGTATATAAATAAAATTAGAAGGTCAATGAAAGGAAATAAAAAGAGAGAGAGATAATAAATAAAATAAATTTTGCTTAAAAATAAATGTCGATTGATTGGAATCAGCATTATTGAGTGGCTTACCATTTTCAAACAAATGCAATATCCGACTTGGCAACACTGACCTACCCTAACGTCGTGAGTAATGCGTTTCAGTAGAAAAAACATTGGTAACGTCTTGTCTCATCCTATTTTCAGTGATTTCGAGCACGACGATGGTTACATGATTTGTTGCGATCGATGCTTGTGAGTATTTTATATTACACCATTTTATTGTTAATTTATTTATTTCTGAAAATATAACCGTCCAATTTTATCTAAACATCAAAAGCAGCGTCTAAATTTGAATAAAATAAAATGTCTTTTATTCAACTCTTTGTTCAATTGATATTATATTTTATCTAAAAATGTTTGTCAATTCAACTGATAATCATTTTATTTGATTTAAAATAAAAAAAAAAAAACAGAGTATGGCAACACGTCGATTGCATGGGAATAGACAGAGCGAACATTCCAGACGAATACCATTGCGAGATATGTCGACCTCGTCGCGTGGATCGCCAAAGGGCGCGACAGCTCCAGATGCGAAAACGTGAGGAATTGATGAACTCGGATTCTTCGTCGGATACTTCCTCGACGAGCTCTGCGGACACGGAAGTCGGCGTCAACGCCAACTCCACCGGCAAAAAGCGACCTCTGCCACAACAACAGCAACAAGTACCACGTCGGAAAACTGAACCTCAACCACAGGTATTTTTAATATTCTTTTTCTACACAATATTAAAAAAAAAAAAAGAAAAGCAATTGTTAAAACTTTCTTATTTTTTTTTAAACAGGTGCGACGACTTAACAATAACAACAATAACACGAACAACAATAACAACGTTGCGAAACGTCAACGAAGGGAAACGAATTCAAGACAGAGCAGTGCCACCCGGACTAAAAAGGAACCAACGAAACGCACGACCAAGAGGAAAACCAAGCGAAGGATGAGCGTGGAAATAAAGGACGAAGAGTCGCAGGACAATTGGGGTAACAATTCCAACGTCGCGCCTTTGAGGCAATGGATCGAGAGATACGAGGAGGCGGTGACCAATCATTACAGTCCGGAATTGCGGGCGAGGATATCGAGCATCAAGGTCAACGGCACGCACAACGACTTGAAGCAGAGCAACGTGAACCTGGTCGCCACTGGAAAATGCCGACTGAACATTCACAGTAACAATTTGAAGTTCCTCGTGGCGACGATGTACCTGCCGCCGAATACCCCGGTGATAGAGCTGCGAGGGAAATACATGTTGAGCGCGCAGCACAGACCGTCCCATCCTCAGGGCCGACAGCACGCGCAAAGACCCGGGCCCTTTGTCTTTTTCTACAGATTACCTAGGGATGGCACTGAGGTTTGCGTTGACACGAGGACTTACGGCAATGAGGCGAGATTCGTGCGAAGGAGCTGTAAACCCAACGCCGAGGTCAAGCATTGCATAGAGAAGGGAACGTTGCATTTGTACATCGTCACTGTCGCGGCTATTGAAAAGAACGCTGAGATTACTATAAAACACGAGCAACACGATTTGTTGTTGTCCCCGAATTCCAGTACGAGTGGTTTGCCGGCGATTTGCGCTTGTAATAATCCTAGGGAATGTCAGGTCAATGCCATTGGTCAGACGAACAGGAGGGGAAGTAACGGGCCATTGGCTGAAAACACAGAGTAAGAAAAAAAAATTACATTTTGTGACAATCAATATTCTTATATGTATTTTTAAAAGTATTTGCTAAAGTAATCGATGGTGGCGCCACTCCGTGAACTACTATAAAGTGGAGCGGCGCCACCGTCGATTACGTTCTTAACAAATTTCTTTAACAATTTTGTAATTTCTTTGAAACAGTGGAAGAGAAAGAAGACGACGCGGTCGCCGTAACACTAACAACACAACCGAAGAACCAGAGACACCAGCTCCAGTCCAAACGACGCCAGCGCCAGTAGTTCCTCAACCGCCACCGACCGCAACAGTGGTTCAACCGTCGACATCGTCACCAGCGCCAACGCCATCTAAACGAAGTGCCGGACCTTCTGCGGCCGTTGGCAGCAACAGTAACACCAGCGCCCCGACTGCAACGCCACCTGTTAGCACCGTAGCCAGCACCGCCAGTGTCACCAGACAAGCTGCGGCTGCGGCTGCGGCGGCGGCTGCGGCCTCGACCAAAGACGACTCGTCTTCGGCGGCGCATTCGTCTCCTCAAACGTCACCGAACATCTCTCAAACGCCCACTAATCAGGAGTCAAAGAAAGATAAAAAGAAGATGACTCGCGAGGAAAGAAAGATGGAGGCCATCATGAAAGCTTTCGAGAAGATGGAAAAGGCGCAACAGAGGAAACAGGAAGTGCAAGCGAGGAACGCCCAGCGTAAAGAGTCTGGTGGTGGGCACAGCGACAATGACGACATTCCTAGTAACTCAAAGAGCGTTGGTAAACAACCGGAAAAGACTGTCAGGAGGAAAAGGAGGAAGGGAAGGGCGAGGACGTCTTCTCAGAGTCAAAGTTCCCGAAGGACCAGGTTGAATTCTGCGGACTCGGATTTGTCCTCGGAAGAAGAAGGTCCTGCATTACGCTCGAGGGTAAGTTTAGATAATCAAATTACCAAAATTAAATGAGACGAAGGATTTAATAACAATAATGTTTCTCTTTTAGTCGCCGGCAAGTAGCAAGAGTACGCCAAACAGAGAAGTACCCTATTCCTCGCGCCTGCGAACTTCGTTGAAGGAGACCCAGGATAACAACGCGACTACTCATTCGGGTATTCCAACGGCTGCTGGCCTATTATTGGCACTAGCCAATTCCAGCGTCTCCGGACCGCCTTCTCCGCCGCTCCAACAACCAACGCCAGTGAAAAGTCCAACTTGCGACAGTGGCGCTAGCAGCAGTGGCTCGCAGAGTTCAACGCCATCTACACCGTTGTCATCCGCTTGCCTTTTAGTGGCAGCAGCAGTTGGTCCTTTGGCTCCTGGTTTCAAATTCCCCAAAACAAAGAAAGTTTTAATGAACGAATGGCTCAAGGAATCTCCGGACCCACAGGTGTCGCCACAGATACCGCCTCAAGTCTCGCCGGTGGCGGCGCCACTGTCCAAGGGCGAATACGACACTCCAAATGCAGATTACATGGGTCAGAATTATTCTTCTGCGAAGAGTTTCGCGACGTTGGTTCAAGCGGCTAGTTCCGTTTCGAGTATTTGTGACTCACCGCCGCAGAGAAAGAAGAACGTAGGTGGCGCTGTGAACGCGCCGGTATCCAGCGGATCTGCGAAGAAAAGGTGGCTGAGGCAAGCGATCTCCGAGGAATGTGACTCGCCCAATAGTCGGCCCGAGAGTCCGCCCAGCACGCTGGCGCCACCTAAGAAGAGAAGATTCGCGCGGGAAAATTTGTCCGCGGACAATTACACGCCGCCCACTACGCCCACTATGTTGGTCCCGGACGTGATCGCGAGTCATAGAAATTCTTCGATAGAGGTAATTTTGTTTGTTTTTTTTTTTTTTTTCACTTTTTCGTTTGTATTTTAATTTGACGTTACAAATTGTTAAAGAAAAATTAATAGGAAGAAATGAACCTACGTTTAAGTATCAGCACAAGTTGTATGTTTTACCATGACGCAAAATTGCACTTTGTATCATTTATGATATGCTGAGCACATTAACAATTCATCGTCAGTCATCATCACTAAGTCAGGGTCCCTCACATAGATTATTTTCACACAAGATATTAGATGAAATGATAGTTTGTAAGTCACGAAAGATAATAAGTAGTAAATAAATGATTGAGAAAAATAATTGTGATGTGACGAGAGAATTGGTACTTGTTAAAGAAGCAATGCGCATGGGATCATGTTCAACTGGACTGACAAGCTGTTTGGGACTTAAACGGGATGAGCTAATGACATGACATAAAGTAATTAAAAAAGGTATATCAATGTAAATCATAATAAATATCTATACATATATATATATATTGGTGCAAATAATTTGTAGTCTTATATGTATATATATTTTTTGTAAGATATCAATGTATTTTGTGTCATTGGTAACATTTGAAGCTTTATGACTTTATGTTGAAACATTGAATTCAAGAAACATAGATCTTTAAATGTTATCAAAACAACTTAAAGTAAACACAACTAGAAAATTATTATCACTGAAGCCAAAAAAGAAATAAAAACTTTCTGTTATGATAATATTTCAATACCTTTTTTTATTATCTTATGGCTTTTCATTTAAAAAAAAAAAATATATATATGAAAAGTAAAAAAAAAAACAACGTTCAGGAGAAAATTTGAAGTAGACATTTTTCATTCGTTCGAAATTTGAAAGAATGACAAATTATAGCACAAGAAACATTCGATAGACATCAAAAGAATCGAGACGTTAAATTCCATCAAAAATATTTTGTATTTTTTCTAGGACGACTATCCGGATCACGCGTTATCGCCATCTTTGGAGGACGCAAAACCTCCACAACAATTCCCGACGATGGAGCCCGTGAAAACTGAATCCCAGATTTTCCCGGATCACAAACAGGAGGTCTGCAAAAACGAAATGGAAAATTACGAGAAGCCCGTCGTTTTTGTTAAGTGCGAGGACGACGTGAAAATCAATACGGAACCGACGAGCTTCAGTTTCGCTCGTCAGTTGGCACAACATTCCCCAAAACAAGAATACAAGTACGACGACTTTGAAGTGAAACAAGAGGATTCAACGGAGGACACCAAATCCGACGACGAAGATGACGCTATGAAAGGTGGCGCTGACGTCGAGGATCAGAACGACACGACTGTATTTGAGCCAGAAGAAGTTCCGATTCCTGAAAAAGTCATGGAAAACATGAGAATGGATTACTCTGAGACTGTTATTCAGGAAACCAAGACGAGCAAAGACGATGACAGTATGTCGATAGACGAGTTCGACGTCGAGGCTCAGATGATGAAATTGACCGGAGGCGACGGTAACGATTACAAACAGAAGGTTGAAATTAACACTGAGAGAGACAAAAGCATTGATGGCATCGAAGGATTGATGGACAGTTCAAAGGAAGATTCTGAATCCGAGGACAGGGACATCGACGAACTTGACGATTGCGAGGACGCTTTCGAGATCATGAAAAAAAAGGAAGAAGTGACCGCAAAAGTCGAGGAGGACGTCTCTGAAGATCAGTCGAAGGTCATGGAAGTTGAATCTCCAGAACCAGAAGAAAAAGTTGAAACAAAAGTTGATGAAAAAATTGAACAGGTCGAAGAAGTTTTGAAAGAAGAGAAGATGGAGATAGTTGAAGAGATGAGCAAAGACGAGGCTTTGGAGGAACTGAAGGTATTGGCGGACGCGACGTCGACAGAGGGCGACACTTACAACATAGAAGAAGAGGAAGGGTTAAAGAATAACGAACCAACGAGTTTTCCGGCGATTGCGCCACTCAGTGAACGAATCAGGAAGAAGACGACGGAACCGACGCCGACGTTGAAGGCACATTTGGAGATAGAAGCTGCCATAATCGAGTCTTCGATGTCTATGGAAAATGATCTTGAAGAATCTTCCAAAAGCGAGGAGAAATCCATATTGTCTTCTGCTTTTCGGGAATTGCTCGAGGCGAAATTGGATGATGAGGAAAGAGAGATCGCAAAGAACGAAGACCATCCGATGAATCCTCCAGCTGCTGTTTCTCCCACGCCACCATTGCCGCCATCTCCGAAGCCTTTACCTCCAGTTGAGGTCGTGACGGTTCAACCGGAGAAGATGGAAGTTGTTGAAAATCAGAATAGGAATGTCGAGACAGAAATTAGTCCAGAAGTTAAAAAGGAAGAGAAAACGAAGAAAGTTACTAGGTTAAAAGATCCTAGGACAGTTACACCGAATGATTTACCAGCGCCATCTGCGAAGGTTGAAATACCACCTATTAAGAGAAAGGTATTTATAAGATATATAAATTGTTTATTTGGTTATTGTGTTTTTAGTAAAAAATATTTTATGAATAATTTTTTGAATTTTTCAGCTGTCTATATCTGAGTACCGAAAAAGAAAACAACAATCAACAGGAACTCCACCTGAACAAGAATCCTCTAACGACGCAAATATTTCAGAAAAGTCCAGAGGAAGGTCGGACAGTGCAAGCAGTGGAACATCTTCGTTGAGTTCTGATGATGAAGGCACTAAAGCTTCAC
This sequence comes from Probaryconus sp. ZL-2020, assembly GCA_022817065.1. NCBI lineage: Eukaryota > Metazoa > Arthropoda > Insecta > Hymenoptera > Scelionidae > Probaryconus > Probaryconus sp. ZL-2020. Next base: position 1,724 of record JABFQA010000468.1, on the reverse strand, counting down.
AAGATGTACCTAGTTTATCAACGTTACCATTGTTTGCGAATGCAGACAGTGAGGAAAAGAAAGGTACACATTCCCTATTTTTGATTATTTTTAAAAAAAAAGAAAACTTCCATTTGAATCACTAAATTAATTTTTAATATCGTATATTTTATTTTATTTTAGGTGAAGACGGAAAAATAGGTTGGTCTGCAGCGCCAACGTTAGTCGAAAGACAACGTGAGAATCTCACGGAAAGGTTGAAGCGTGAATTTGGCCTTTTCCTGAGCGATGACGAAGAGGAGCGAGCTCGAAAACAAGGTAACGAGTCTTTTTCATCGCACAAAAATTATTATAAAAATCACCACCAAAAACCGCTAATTAAAAAATAATTTTCCATTCAGGTCTAACAGCAGATGCAATTTTGAAAAGCCGTAAGATGTCGCCACCGACCGGAGCCATAACAAACAGCGTCGGGGGAGTTTTTCCTGTGGCCCAACTGCCGCCACAGCCGTACATCCCACCGCCAGGTTCTGCCTCGCATTTGTATCCGCCGCAATTCCCAGCACCGAAAACACCCGTCGTGACTGCGACGCCTGGCGTCAGCTTCCCGAACTTCGGATTGCCAGTGGGCCCAGTGACAGCGCCACCTACCATGTACCCGAATTGCAAGTACGAGCCGAGCATGGTTCAGCCGCCGCCCCCGCCACCGACTGCGGCGCCCCCGCAATTCCTGGTGCCGCAAGCGCCACCTGGCGCGAACCCGTATCCTCCGCAGTTCGTGCCCCCGCCACCGCCACCGCCGCCGCCGCCGCCGCCACCAGCGACGTCGGTGCAACGCTTCGCCACGCCCCCACCGCCGCCGCCCGGTACAGTAAACTTCGTAGCGCCCCCACCCGGCACAAAACCGAATTACTTCGGACTACCAACTCCGCGCTCGTAACCGCGGATGTTTCATGAACTAAATTAAATTGGCGCGTTCTGATTCGTGCGCGCGCTTACATTTGAGTTTGAAAGTTCGAGTTCTCGCAATTGCTTCACAATCAATTGTGTGTACAAAATTCTAACCATTTTATTATAAGAAGATAATATGATGTGTTATTTTTGTATTAAAGGGAATATATAAAGTGAAGAATTTTTTAAGTTCTATAAAGGTAATAGCTAACGTAACTTAAATTATAAATAAATTATTGTAATAGTATTTAATCTTACTATTTAATGATTTTAATTGTAGGGGAATATTTAAAATCTTGCGAGAATCGAGTTTTTAAAATGCATAAGAAATGTTAAGAGGGAACGTCTTTGCGTTTTATAGAGTGCGCTGTTATCGCAATTTTGTTGTACAGTTTATTGTTGACGAGGATCTCACAACGGACAAACGGATCGCTTAATCCGCAATTAAAAAAGATAAAAGAATACGATTTTTTTACTGTTTTTTAAAAAAAAGCAGAAGAAGGAATACAAAATCGTTAAGGTAGAACTTTTAAGATTCAAATTAATTTTAAGCGCATATTTAAGTCCCGCGCCCCTCTTTTTTACAATCCCCCCCCCATCCTCTTTCTCTGTATCTATTTTTTCACGCATTCTTTCCCTACCCATCGTTTTTTACTTTTGCACAAAACAATGTTTAATTAATATATTTATCATTATTATTAATTTTAATTTCAATTCAGATTTGTTGTGATAAAGCGGACGAACGACCCAGTGTATAATATTGATTACAATTAATTTAAAAAATGGTAAAAAAT
>JABFQA010000467.1:0-19827 GCA_022817065.1 Probaryconus sp. ZL-2020 | reverse complement strand
TTTTAAATTTTTTTTTTTTTTTTTTTTTTAATGTTTCGATGAATTAATTATTGAGAACTTCAGACACTGTTCCTTAATTTTGCCTAACATTTCAAGGGATTAGATAATTTCCGATACAATTAAATGGTAATAAAAATAAATGGATCATAAAATTTCGTTTGTTGAAATTTCTGCTGGTTGAAAATAAGTTACTATTTTCTTCATAGCAAATAAAGTGTCTGTTTTTTAACGGCATTACGTTCATTTTAATATTAACGAAATAATCAAAGTCGACATATTACTTAATACATTTCTTCACATTATGATATTATATTTTAGCTATGAACTATAAACTTAGCACTCTCGTAAAACAGAAATAAAATACTAAATTTTGCACTATTCCCTGAAACGCTTCTTATTCTATCTGCAGATGTAAGAGAAGTCATAATTAACTTCAAAATTATGCTAAAATCTTGTGACAAGTCTGCTAATCATATTTTCTTTTGACTGTAAAATGTTATGTTTTCTCGCATTTCCTCTTACTTTCTCATTTTGGTAAATATACATCTTTAACTCTAAGTTGCCTTTCATCGTGGATTACGTTGAATTTCGTTGAAAGCTTTGAACGCATTTTCATAATTGCTATAATTATTATTACGAATATGCAGTTCATAAAATGTAATTGTTATGTTGATAATTAATTTGCAATTATACGCAATGAATAATTGCGCGACAAATTAATGATACGAAATTTGTGAATTATATATTGTGCAAATTATGCAATAATTGTATTAATAACATTTCAAAAGTAAGTGCAAACATTTTCAATAGTTACGAAATAATTTAAATCGTCATAATTAAAAATTAATAAATTAAATTACTCAGTTTCTCTTAAGCACGGAAAATTGTATTTAATTACTTTTTAATAAATTACCATTTAAATTGCAAGTCTCCACTGAGCTTAGAAAATACTTCACAAGATTACAGACATTACATTGTAAGCAAGCGTGCTAAGAAACAACTTATTTCATAATTCAGAGCAAAAAATCGGCCGGTCATTTGGAGAGATCGATTACTACGTAACTAACATAATGCAACGCAATTTCACAATGACTGTAAAACTTTGTAAATTGATATATAACTTATCAGATATTATATATTAAAAATACTTTTTTTCATCGAATACAAAATTTCTAAACATTTTTTTACTGACGATCTTTTCTAAATGTTCTTTTGTAAAGATTACTGAAAACGCATTTTTTTAAATCAATTAACGTGATCGAATTTCGTTGAAAATTTGTTCACACGTATATATTCATAAAACGAAAAAAGGGTAATGCATATTTTAAAAGAACAGATTAAAACAAGCAATCGTGTAATGTGAAAAGATCGTTTGGAACTAATTTCAATAAAAAGTTACTGTGTTTCAAATAACACCAGCAATTCTCTTCGTAATAAAATTTTTATTAGAAACAATGCAACACGAATGGCAGTAAAATTGCTTTAGCACATACCCGAAAAAGTTTACATCCCCTATAATCGCACGAGATGAAATTCATTTGTGTAATTCTCTGCGAATTTTTGTTTAAAAGCATTACATTAACAAACGAACGAGGCCAGTGAAATTAGTGCATTAAGATGCAAATCCGCAAAGCAATATGATTTAAAGTGATACCATCACAAATATAACGACAACAATTGTTTTCAACAATATATAAGATAATTAGTATTCCGATTAATTTTACACAGTAAAATTATCAATTATTTGCAAAGCGAAGTTTCCGACAGTTGTATAAATGTCTTAAGGTTGAAAATCAAAATGCATTACCTTACTTCTCGTTGAAAATGAAACGAGAATATTCTGCAAATGAGAAGTATTATTTTTTTATATGCATGCGCATGTATAAATTCTTCACACTGGATTCGCCTAAGGGAAAAGGAAATTGAATGTTTTTTATTGATAATCAATAGTGCTTGTTTTTTTATCACAGGTGATGTTAAAAATCGAGTCACGTTGTAAACTGTGAGTGATGCTGAATAAAAGTTAGTTAAGGAACGATTATTTTATTACACTTAATTAATTAAACACTATTTAATACGTCTGAATATCAAAGATACTATATAATTATTGATTTTCTTTTCTTTTTTTTGCAAATCGTTTGTTCTGAATGGAAGAAAGAAGTTTTATTACATAAAAAGAAAGAACTAGAAATTCTTGCTCTAAATCTTTCATTTATCCACACGTTAATCGACACAATAAAAGTACGCTGTTCTTATTACTGTTATTTTTTTTTTGATCGCCGATCGAATCACAGCGAAATGAATAGAAGTCATTAATAATTTCACGTTGAGTGTTAATGGCACGAATTTCTCCTTTCAATCAAAAGTCAAATTGCAAAAAGTATCGTGTAACGCGAATTTAATATCTGCGGCACAAACGTCAACGTGATTAATTCAGTGTGAATAGGCGTCTTTAAACATTTGAACTCATGAAATAATAGCAGTCTCTCTTCCACGCTGATTTCGACTCAATCAGTTTTCAACGCGAGACAACAATGCAATTATTGTCACACACATGTGCGGTTCGGACACACGCGCACGAAGAGTCGCAAGCTAAGCGCAGTAAAAGTCTGTTACGAATGAACAAACTATTCAACGTCGTAGAGCCATTAACGCCGTGACTCTGACGTAATATGTAATTTTGAATGTTGTTTAATCAACTCCTCGTGAGCGCGGCAAAAAGGAAGTGCTATGCCATACGAGCGCTGAAATTTTCAATTGCATTCGCCTATTGAATATTGCACACGACACTCGTCTCTGCTCGATATTTTCTTGCATTTTTAGTTGTCATTATTTTAATGGACACATATACATAGAGAACATTGGCTCGTTAAAACAACGATTTATAGTCGACGATGATCGTTAAATTCTGGATCGTTAAATTAACCCCGCTGTGGCGCACTCGTTTCTAGTGCATTAGTTCTAGGGTTAACGATACAGTATGTTATGGTAATGAGCTTGATTCTAAATTATATCAAAGTTTAAGCGCGTTAAACAAACTATAAACTGTTGTTATAACGGATTAGATTTTCAAGGAAATCATTACTATTTTCTCGATGGTAATGTTTAAAGTTCATTTTCAACGTGATTTACCTTAAAACGAATGTTAACCAGAGTCTTTTTTTTTTAAATATACGACATGATGGATTTTTTCAACAAAAGAGTGGAATGTTTTTTGATGTTATGTTTTTGCCAAGAGTCAAGTATATTATGAATTATGAGTATCTTGGTTCATCGTGTCGCTATTGTTGCACTACAAGCCAGGATGAAGTTCCAATTTTAAGAGGCTTGAGCAAAGCTCATAAATATTAACATTGTCAATCTTATTTGTTCGAGCAGAAATTTTCTGGAGATATGGAATTTTTTATAATGACATCTGTTTGTAGTAGTTATGCGTTAACAGCATATTGTCAGGAAAGTTAGAATGGAATGGGCGAAATAATGCTAAATTCCAGTAGACATTCATTGAATTTCTATTGACGTGACATTAATGTTGAGTTGAGCATAATTTGTAATGTTTAATTTGCTTACATAATTAAATGAATACACGAAAGCAAAGCGTAAACAACGCGAATGAGAATATTATTTGATTGTAGAATGTATTATCGTATGTAAATTATATTTAAATGTTCTAATTACTTATATTGTTACTGTAAAATTGGGTCATGTTTTATATCTTTAATTTAAGTTAATTTCTATACAATTTATATAGTTATCAAATTAAAGCTGTTATTATATAAATATATAATACCATAATGAATATCTGGTTAATTGAAAAATTACATTTATAATAATCATATGTATCATTTATTTAATATATAAAAATTGGATACGTAAAAAAATAATTGCAAATTATATTTCAATTTATTAAGATTAAAATGAGAAGAGATTAAAAAAAAAAAACATATTAAAAAGACATATTATTAAAAAAAAATTCTCTTTGTATTTTTACAGGTGACCAGATGTGCGGAATTATTGGGACAGTGGATCCTGTGAATTCGTCATCCAGCATAAAACCGACGCTGAGGCAATCATCCAGCATTGAAGTTGTAAGTATAAATTCTATAAATTTAGACTGATAAAGATAACTTAAATTTACTAACTTCGTAAAATATTATATATTTACATAATAATTAAAAAAAAAAAAATATATTAATTTGGCAATATGATTTTTCTTTTGTTACAGTGGTAAGTGTTTGAAGTCCAGCATTCGAAGTTGTTCAGGTATCCAGCACCAAGTAAGTGAAGGTTCCACTTATTAAAATTTCCTTGTCTAATTCGATCTTCATATTTCAGCAGTGAAGGAAATGATGAATTTCATTTCATTTGTATTTAATTTAACATGTGCTTCTTATCCCTTTTTTTTATGACAAAACCAACCGACTCGAGACTCGACAATACTCTACGTTGACAGTACGTTGAACATTTTTTTTTTTTTTTTATTACCGACTACATAGGTAGAAAGACGACTTTTTAAGACGGATTTTTTTTATTTTTTTTTTTTTACAACAAAATTTTCACCGACCCAACAAGATGAGATTCTCGACAGGATGATGGTTTTTCCAAGACGAATTAAGATGACTTCTTCTGGAGGATTCAAAATTCCAGCGAAAAACTGACGCTGAGGCAATCATCCAGCATTAAACATGTGAGTAGAAATTTCTAATGTGTTGTGGGATATATTTTTAAGCATTTTGAATAATTACAAAAATTCTTTGCTTATTAGAGTTTGGGCATTTAAATTAATCTATGGATAATATTTTACATTCCGCGCTAATTTAACTGAAGTTGAATTTAATTCTTTTATAAATAGAATAATTTACTTTTAATTATACGTATTATAAAACGTATGTTATAAAGTGGTTATGTCATTATACGACGTAATTTAGGAATTACATAACAAATAATAATAATATAAGTTTTGTGTAGATGAATTTTTTGCAAAAAAAAACTTATCGTTATTATTGATTAACCTTCTTAGCTATAAAGTAGAATGCGGTAATAATTCGGTCATTCACCTTGTATCAAAGTAGATTGAAAAACCATAAGGAAAATTTAAAAAAAAATAACAAACCAGTTTATCATAATCATAAATTAATTAATATTTTTATTGAACGTTTGTCAAATTTCCATCGATTTTCCAACATTTCATTAATTCCATTAAAATAAAATTTATCTTGCTAAACTACACATAATTTTTATCAAGAAACAAGTCAAAGTTGTTTAGAGCGTCAGGAGAAAGTGCTTTAAAACAAACGTTCGAGTGAAATCATAATTGCGAACGACGTTAAATAACCGATAATTTATCGATTCGTACGATTTTCCGGGAAACGATTTTTGTTTGCGTTTTGTTTCATCTCAAAATCTTTTCATCTCACCTCTTCAGCATTAAAAACTTGTTCCTATTTTCTTCTCACGCCAATTTCTAGAACTTTAAAACGTGTTGGAAAACGAACTTGTCTCTTTGCAAAAAAAAAAAAAAAAAGGATTTTTTTCAATACAAAAGAAACGAACAAAAGCAAATTGCAATTGTTATCAACTTTGTTTTTAAACACTTTCACTTCAATGACTTTATTAATTACTCCTCTCGTATTTCACCGGAGAATAACGTTCTTATATTTTTCAACAAAAGAATCCAGTAAAAAAGTAATGACTTTTGTTTTAATTAATTGATGATTGTTCTTTGCTAGTACGTCGGTAACGTCGATTGTGTAACATTAAATTTGACTGATGTGTTGACTGCGTTACAATATTTATAGACTGTTATACAATGTTCATATGGTTTTCTCTTATGTCAAACAAATATGCTCGATTCTCACAACTGACGTCGACGCTTAAATTGACGACGAAGATAAAAATCAATGATCGACCGTGTGCTACGAATTGTTTTTCGCTCCTTCTATAAATCGCAATTAATTTTCTTTTTCTTCATTTCTGCACGTTCATTCACGAAATTTGCAACTGGTATTTTTCTTTTCTACGTTTCATTTTCTACGTCTTTTGACAATGACATGATCCTCTTAAATGATGAAAATTGCTCTACTAAAACTTGTCATTATTCTATAATAATTTTGTTGAGCTATTTTTGAAGATAATTACTACATAACAATGACACTAAATAGTTTCAATTTCGACTGAAAAAAAAAAAAAAAATTCGAATAAAAAAGTAACTGCAAACAAAAATATTATTTATGTTAATGAAAAAAATCAATGAATGAAAAATTGGAAACTACATTTGAAACAATTATATAAATTTGTTGAAACAACAGAAGCATCGAATTGTCGTTTCAACAATGACTGAAGTGGGATGTGTAGAAATTAATTAGAATTTGGCCAGATGCTTGTACCATCTCATAATTACAGTGAGTTTAACGAGGTAAACTTTGGCATACGTCTCACATGACGGTATTAATTTTCACTCCTTCGCAAACGTACCAATGCATTTCTGCGCACATGCACACACTCAATCGTTCAACCACTTAAACATTCTGACGTTCTTGTAAGTTGTGCGTTACATCATAAATCAAGCAACGTCATTAAATCATTGTCATCCTCATTCCTTCCTTCTTTTTTTTTTTTTTCATTCTGTGTTCGCGATTTTACCAGGTTTCAATGTACAAACGTAAATTACTGCTTTTTTTTGACTACTGCTTTTTAAACGCCAGACTATAAATATGGCAAATGGTTTGTTTTATTTTTCAAAGCTAAATCAACCATTTCGTTTTTCTAAGCAAACGTTTTATATATTTACAATTTTTACAACATTGTTTTTATGATCATTTTTATTCTGCCATTAAACTATCGTCGTTTTTATTCGTTATTTTCTTAGAACTGACAAATGGTTAGTTACAATCTTTATTCGCAGATAAATTATCCGGAATTTTTAAATATCTATCTTCAAGTAAGATTAAATATAATCGTCTTCAAAAATGATTTTATGTCAGCATTTTTTTTTTGTTTTTTTGTTTTCAATTGGCAATTTTAATTGTATAATTACAATTTTCCTTGCGAAAATTACAATATTGCTCGCTACCAAATTACAACGATTATTCCAAATTATCTTCCATGATTATCCTCGGTCATTTATGGTCGTGCAGCGTTATTAATGGTCATTGGTGTTTTCTCATCTGGCGTCTTCATCTTCCACGCAAAAAATGAAACGATGCTTTTCATTAACAAATGATTGTGCTCCTAACAAGTTTTAATCATAGGAATCTTCGGCTTTTCCTTCGTTGGTGTTGGTCGTTAAAATTTGTGTCGGTGAAGAAGATGCGTATCGCACGACACAATGATAGAATTCTCGAAGCAGCCTAACTCGTTATAATTTAATTGACAGGCCTTGACGATGACCTCCTTCAACTGACTTTGTTCGACTGGACAAATAACGCGCGATCATTCGAAACACAATATGTAAAATGTATAACTAACTGCGGGCAGAAATTGTGCGTCAGAAAATGTTCGCGCGTTGTGCGTATCGATAGCGCGTTTATTATTTCGAAATGCCGCGGCTACTGACTTCGAAATGCGCGTGCTATTCAAATGAAAGTATGCGATAGTCATACCGAATTTGGTATTTATGATCTCATCAAATTATACAATTTCAAGTCGTATGTAAATTTCGGTTGGATTTGGTTTCAACTAATTGTTTAGCTGGCTTATTATATCTGATGTTCTGTTTGTCTATTCTTACATAAAAAATAACAGGTTTATTTCCTGTTTTTTGTTTATGTCTTATTTCAAATTTCAATCGAATGAACAATCTTTTTTTCTAACGAATTTCCATTTTGTCATTAACTTTTCGACAGTCTTCTTGGCCATGATGTTAATTATTAAAATAATTTATAAAGACTACAAATCGTCAAGTTTATCATTAAAAAAAAAAACAGGAAATATGAACTCTTGACTTATCAATAAACGTTTCTCATTCGCATGAGAAACATTTCCGCGTGGTTTCCCGCGAAAATAATTACGTGGAATAAATTGTTTTAACACTGGTAGTGATACCAATCATGTTGAATAATCGCACGAACAGGTAGGACAAAGTATATTTCTTGATAACATTAGGCCTTATCTTATCCGTGTTCAGTCGTCTGCTCTTCTTCGTTTTGTATCGAGCTGAACAAAATTTCCGTTGAAAATGTATCATTTTTAGTGTAATAAATTATAAATTTTATAGCAGAGCTAATAGAGAATGAACAAATATGCTCAATCAATGTTTTTAACAGATAAATTTTATTCAAAAAAGGCTGCCGTTGAAAGCAGTAAATTTATTTACACGGCTTTCTGACAGTAGACGAATAAAGAATGCAAAAGAAAGCGAGACCGTATCGCAGCATCACTGTTTATGATTGCATTTGTTATTAAAACGTCTAGAATTTCAACTGACGGATAACGTTTTTTGTTTAAAATTAGTTCGCAAACATGCTGCGTCAGAAGCAATGTGGTAGTATGAATTGTAAGTCCACAATGGCAGGCTGGGTCTATAAATATTCTCGTTCAAAAAAAAAAAAAGAAGAAAAAAATTATGTCAAAGTCTCGGAGAACGTCAGACCAAGTTCGTTCAAATTTCATAATGCTGGAGGTTCTCGTTGCAATTGTAATGCACTTTGAAATTGGAACGAAATCTTCGAGATTAGAACACCGCCGCTGCAAAATAAATCGCTGAGAAATGGGTTTACGATTTCAATAATGAAAGGTTTCCGTAAAATGTTGCTCGCGTTAAATTTGTATGGGAAAAAGTGTTCGGGTATAATATATCAATTTAATATCGTTGATTACAAAAGCAACACTCAATTTTTGTTCCGCGTTATAATTTCCATAAATTGTCGGGATAAAAGAAAAAATGAGGAGTGAAAAAAATCGCACGAGCAGAAGCAAAAAAGAAACGCTCTCTCGATTATCATGTTCCCGATTGGCAGCGAAGAAAAAAAAAAAAGCTTCGGAATGTTCGCGTTTCTATAAATGATATACGCTTATGCATATTTCGTTTTGCACGGTCTACGCAACGCGCGATCAACGTGAGAAATATTATATGGCACGGTTATGTGCGGTCGGAGATAGGTGCGGCCAGTTTTTCCCTTTTTCTTTAATGAACTTGATTCCCTGCTACGTCATGTGAGTTTACGTTTACATGTAAACGTAAGGAGCTGCTCGGAGAGAAACATCTCGGGGCTCTAGTCGAGCCAGTCTCTCTCGACCTGGCATTTACTTCTGCTATTACACAAGAAATCTGACATGCTCGTTACTCTTCATCCAAAGGTCGATGACGACGACGCTATTCATTCTAGGCTCGGAATTCTGTTTGCAATGGGAATAAGAAATTGTTTGGCAAAGGATATACACACGTAACTTCGGTGACTTTTTAATTCGCAAACAAACACTTTGCGACGCTAATGTGAATCGTCGAGTAATTGGTAGCTTTCCATTTGTCCTCGCGAGCATTATTATGCGAAGACTAAGTTAATATTTTTCGGAATTCTGCTGAATAATTGGACGTGAGAAGTAAAAGTCTTTTTGTCGTAAAATTGTTTGACGTTGTAACAAGTCGACTGTGGCTGAGTTACTTGAAACACAATGATCCATACCGTTCTTCTTGTGACTTCTCTTTGGGTCGTAGCAATTTTAGGAATATGCCATTTTAAAAGTGCTCTTCGAAATTGTTGAAATGATAAATATAAGTGGATTCTTAAAACGACGTTACGAGTTGTCAATTAATTTATAAGTATATTTTTATTTGTACAATAGAAGAACTTTGTTTTTAAGACATCCAATTTTGTTCCCTGTCGATTTCAATGAAAAGGAAATATCTCTTGGTTGGAGTTCATTTGAATGAAATAGACAAGATTATGAGTCGTAGTGTATAAATTTATTTGTCTTTATACATTGTGTAAATAGAGTATTTCTCATAATGAAAGCTTGTATATAGAGTTAAGTTCAAAGACGTTACACTTTATTGAACATAAACATTCATATATGTTGTAGTGCCTCGTGATATTTCCACCAAATGTTCTTCCTACGAAGACAATGCGAAGTTTATCGTGCCAAATGGGAGAACAAAAGTTTGATTTTGCATTTTCTGGATTTCAAATAAAGTATATTTTCAATGAATCATCGAGATGTTTTGTACGACTCTGATTTGCATTTGGCATGCGCATTTTCAGAGATATTCTTTTTTTAAAACCAACATCATTATTATGTTTTCATAACGTTATGTTAAACACAGTCATTTGTTGCAGTTTCATTTCGATAAAGCTCTGATCGAAGAAATAAACTTCAATCAATATTTAATGGATTTGTTTCTTCAGTTGAATGATTTTGAATTATGATATAGTATAATGAACCAGAAAGACTTCTTTGAGTTTCTAAACTTCTGCGAATATGAATTTTTAAAGTTGTTTTTATAAATAGAAAAAAAAAAAATACATGTGATGCGGAAACATAATTGTTATATAGAATCGATCACTTTTTCTATTTTGCAATATCTTATGAATATGGATTTGACTTTGTTTGATATCTCTGACTACTTGTAAGTTTCTGGGGTAGATTAAAATAGATATTTTTGTAGCGGAAATTGTGGTTTTTATAAAAACATCTTCAAAATATAATAAAAAGTTGTTTAAACCAAATTTCTTAATCAATTTTTTCTTGAAAGTATAAACTTCAATTTTTTTTTTACTGACAAAGACAGTTACAAGAGATCAGTGTGAAAAATTATAGTTGTCGAACAACAAAAGCACGCTCGTTGAAACAAAGTTATTTCATTGTTCGAGCGTTGAATACTGTTTAGTTCGAAATCACAGGAAGTCAATCGCCATGCCATCGAGAATTAGCACAAATGCCATTACTTTGTTTGTGTTTATTCATTTCGAAATTGTAGAGCAGATTAAATTCTATTGCATACTACATTGCTTATCTCAACAACTGATTAAATTCGTTGAATATCAATTGGCCTATCGTCGTTATTAAATTCAATTATCGATGACCGCACGCGTCTGCGCATGAGCTTATTAATTAGAGCACTTTTTGAGGGTTTTGTAGTAACTGCATGCATAATTCCCTGATTATGCAATTTTTCATTACTCGCTCCGAAGCTGCTGTTGCAAACTATTTACATTTCCGATTCATTCTGTTATAGATACCGATGATTAATTCGATTCCACTCGATCCATATAAAATTTAAATTACGTTCTTCTATCACGTTTTGCGCCCGCATCTGTATCTATTATGTAAATGTTCATAAGTAAGGCACAGTTGACTAATAAAATATTCACGCGCTTAAATCTGGAACAATTAATTTTTTAACACGTTAAGCGCTATTACAAATGTATTTGATTCGAGATTATTGAAGTAGGTGAAGTCAATCATTCAGCTTAATCCAACAAAAATACACGTTACAGTTTCATAATGGTAGACGAAAATATGTAATTATTTTATTGTCGAACAATTCACCTAGTTATAAAGTTTATACACTCTTTTCTCTAGATCTATTATAGCGTTGTTTAAAGGTGCTTAAACTCTTCCCAGTACGGCGTTAAAGCTTATCGATTATAAACATTAACACATTTCCCTCGAACAATCTTTTTATGCGCTGAGAGAATCATACAAATAAAAATAACTGTTTATAACGTGAACTTTTCAAAGTACCTAACAGCCTTTCGACAATGTTTGTTGAAATTTTACAAAAATATATATAATTTAAGATTTAAAAGATTTTCTTCTGTAAAATTCCAATCTTTACAATAGGAAAGTTTTATGCTTTGACTTTGAGTTTACAATAAAAATTGCTATGCAAATTCCTTTCTCGGTGCATTCGCGACGACATCTCGATCCTTACGTTACTTTTTTCGATTTTCCGAATCGGGTGTAAGATATTATTGACATTTAATTGTTAATCTAACAGTATCTGAATGCAAAAATTCCTCGTGACCCTGATTTCCTTATTAGCATAAGTAATTCCTTTTATGAACAATAATTCCTAACTGTGCGTTATTGTATCTGCACCGTTTTCGCACGTTTATTAAAACCCATCAAGATACATATTTATCGAGTTTTTGTTGAAACGCTGCCATCTCCGAGTTACGAATGTTCTGTTCTCTCACGTCGCCGTTGCGTGAACGTCGAGAGGATGCTGGAAAGGGAGAACGTGTGCATACCAAACATATCACAATACTGTCTGAAGGTATTGCTGTTCAGCTATATGTTCGTATATGTGACTATCGTGTCTCTTTGTGTTTGCGCTCATATACAGCACCCGTATACAATCGAGCAGATACCGTAATACATAAGGTCGAAGATTTAGGCCTTGGGATTGGTAGGGGCAGGGTCAAGTCGGATTATACGAAATTCGATTGTGACGTCGCGTCTCGAACGACCTTATTAATCACGAGCTAAGGTGATTCATGCAGTCTGAGTTCATGGAGTTTTCTTTTCGCTACGTAGTTACCAAATAAATAAAATCAACCCACTCAGAGAAGAATAAAAATGATACCATTTTGTGAAAAAGTAGTTAAAAGGATCTTTGAATTAAGATGTTCAGAATCCATTCATTTCTAAGAAAAGAATCTCAACGTTGAGTATAAGCTCTTGAAATAGACTTGAGATAGTTCAAAGGAACTTTACTGTGAATGGAAGTATTTCTGACCGGTATGAAATATAACCTTTTCGATTGAAAAGGACCAACAAAAAAAAAAAAATAATAAAGTTTGATTACAAACATCTTGCATAATATACTATGGTGTTATTTGATAAAATAATGAAGCATATAAATCTTTCTTTGTTCTTCTCGTTAATGTAGATGGAATGTGATAGATTTATAGAATGAGAGATTTTTAAATGAATGATGGAAAACATAATCCAGGTAGATTATATAAAGTAAATGATATTTAAACATAAATAAATATGATTGTAAACTGTTGAAGTTATATAAATATAAATTCATTGTGATTTGTTCGTTCGGATTCCTACTTCCTCGTCGTTACTTTTTGTTGAAAAATATATTGGAGAAAAGATACTGGGTGTAACAAATAAACTCATAATTCTGCTTTTATCTCTGTTTGTTAGTCCTTTATAAAAAAGAATCATAAATTGAAATTGCGAATTTTATGAAGTCTCTGTTGAAGTTACGTGAAAATAATTAAAGAATCGTTCTTTAATGTTGAATGTATCTGCGTTTGAAAAAACAAAGTCTGCGTGTTAAACGCGTGTGTATTGGTTTTGCTAGTGATGACGCTAGTGAAATTCGAAATGCTGGACTTTGAATCCATTTGAATGTATAATTTGGCAATTTGCTTGTAAAGTAGGCGCAGAATTTACTATTGATATTTTTTTTTCTGAATTGGTTAAAAAGCAATGGAAAATATGGCGCACAGGAAAAAAGTGTTTCATCTGCTGATGTTTCATTGTTTATGAAAAATTCATTCCTATTATTATACTGATCTTCTCAAGATGAGTGATTTATTTACGGATTTATTTACGGATTTATTTACGGATTTATTTACGGATAAATTAATATCACAATAAATACAATGAAATACTACCTTTTTTATAGTTGAATTTAAATTTGCTAAACAATTATTTCAATTTAAATTGAATGAAAGGAAAGATAACGTAATTTGTTCGGAGATAATGAAGTAATTTGACTCAAAATTTTCTACTGAGTCAATATAGAGTTAAATGAAATTTGCTCTGCAATAACAAGAATCTTATTACGATTATTTTTAGAATAAATATAAACTGCTTTGCAAATATTTTCCTTATTTCAACAAATGCCACTAAATTCTTTTTTTTTTGAACAAAGACTGGCATGATAAAATTTCATGAAAATTTTATTCATATATTTGTCAAGAATTTGCACGCATTGTTTAAAACATCTGTAAAATTTCAATACAAATCGCTGACATGTCACGCCAGAGATTGAAAAAGAAGATTTTACAATATTCCAATTGAATGAGCATTTAAAACGTTCCTGATATTCGGAGAAAAAAATATAGTTAAATGCCATAATGTATAAGGCACAGGGAAATTTCAAATAAAAGCGAACGAAAATTGTGTACCAGATTGCATAAGATTTTTCATAAGCTCCGACTATAAAACTTACATTTTTCATACTCTTTGCTCGAAAAATCTCTTCATGTTTTACATTCTGGGAAATTTTCACAAATGAAAATCAATAGTGTCATATATTTTGCAGTGCCGTTTAAAATCTTTAGAAAAACTTGTCTACAAATTATTTGCGTATAATAAAAGTGACATTTACTCAATAACAAATTTTATCAATTCTAATTGTTATGGATAAATTATTAGTGCAAAGATTTTTGTTACATCTCCAAACGAGTACTTGGGAAAAAAAGAAGACACAGCAAATTTTGCGATTCTCTGAAAGAGACCGCTGACTGCGTTATTGGGTTATGGAAGACACAAAGAAATTATATATGTATATTTACTCGACTCGATGCTTGCTGCAAGTAGGCGCATTACGAGTCTACTTGTCTATTTGACTTCGTCGACGAGCCCTCTGTACAAGGCTGCGCCTACTTATGTTTCTATTGAAAGCGAAGCTCAAATTACCCAACCGCAAGGGAATCACTCTTACGCGTTCCGGCTGCAAAAAATGTACTCTTGATTTCCTCCTAATGATAAGTAACGAAGGATTGTGTTTGCTGACACAAGCGCGGCTAACAGCAAAGCTCTTACAGAGCTTATAAAAGGACAAGCTTTTCCAATATACTTCTCGAGAGAATGTTTGCACTTTTTACAAAGGGCTTCAAACATTTTTTTTTTTTTCTGGTTATTATTACAATTGTGGCAATTTAAATAGACTCTGCATTTTTTCAAATCGTAATATTCTCGTGTTTCCTCTCGAGTCTTGGGTGCTCGTCTTCTCCTCTTACTATTTTTTTTCGCGACTTTTATTTTTGTTTTTCTTTCTTTTCCAATGCAACACAAAGCCGTTCCGCTCGAGAACGAACACTCCGGCGTGTCTGCGAGGATGAGTCAGGCATCGCGTTTCCTCGTCAACTTTCTAACGTCATTTAGCCATGCACGGACCGTGGCAAAAGCAAGCAACCATCTCGGTCAGGTAAAGAGACTTTGTTGGCACACACGGTTTAACGACGTTACCGCTTTTTTTTTTCTTTCTTTCTTTTTTTTTTCATCTAAATGACGCTCGTTAGAGTCGAGGGGGTCGAGCAAACCAACAAACGACGACGTTTCGGATTCGCAGGCTGGTTAATATCTAATGCCGTTGCGGTTTTTCGAACGTTGTGCAACTAAGGAGCGAACTGTAAAATTGCATTCTTCATTGACGTAATAAGATTGGCCAACGCAGTGGAAGTTATTTTACAGGAAGCAGGAACTTTGTATAATTCGCCAATTTTCTTCCTAATAAGATTTTCAAATGAATATTCATACGCTGATTAGTGGTTGTAAGAATAAAGAGCTGTCTCAATTCGAACCTCTTGGTTTCCTGCCAAATGTTTGTTGTCGACTTGCATGAAATTATGTTCGCTTGATAATTGAGAGACAATAATGTATTCCTTTCATTTCTTACGAACGAAAAGGGATACGATTATAAAAAGTTTTCGCAAATTTGTAGTTGCGTAAAGAAAAAAGAAATTATTATAATACGAAAAGTTTGGAAATACGATAAGATGGTTTTTGAAATGGAAATCGACAACCAACGGAGAACAATGGAAACGTCGTTTGTATTACGAAAACAATTTGTTGGATTAAGTGTAATTTCAATTCTACATCCGGAATACAATATCAGTCTTTATTATTACAGCTTCATGACTTTACTATATATTAATGGATGTTGTTACAACATCATATATTATCTCTATATGTTATTACAACATGGCGAGTGACGAAAGAACACCATATAGAATTCTGAATTACAGTATTATGTGCCGCAATACAATAACCAATATTACTTACTGTAATTTTATAGAACGATTGTGAAGGTTCATTGTTACAAGCCGATGCATCAGTTTTATGGAGTTTTTGAGCAGCTTCATTGTATACAAATTCGTTAAATGCATTATGCACGTTTTTACATATGTATAGTGCAGTAATTACAACGTTCGTGCCAGTTAAAAAAAAAATAAAAGAGTATATTAAAAATATTTCCATTGAGACGGTGGCAATAAAAAAAGTTCATTTTCATATCTCTAATTAAGAACTAAATTATTTAAAGGAAATAAAAACAATCAAATTTTCATAATTAGAATATTGTTAAAAGTTTATAAATAAGAATGATTCTGTATTTCCAATATCGAGAGATAAAATAACGAAATTACTTTTTATTACAATATAATCAATCCTTAATTAGGTGTATTTTTTTTTTGTAATTAATTAATTTAAAAATCTATTCATAAACAATGATTATTGTTATGAAATCAAACTGCATTCAAAAAATGTTTAATCTTTTTAAAGATACACGTCGCTAATTTAATAATATATCATTGCTACGAATGCCAATTTAGATTTTTCTCAACGATAGAGAATTAATGATAGAGCCATTGTGAATTTATAGGACAAGTTACAGGAGTCAATCTTGCGTATCATCTTAACTGTACAAACTGAAATGTACATGGTTAATGAGATTTCTTCATTAACGCCGACATTTTTCGTCTCCGTTGAAAGAATGAAATCGTTCAAGTGCAATTACCTAAAACATTGAAACAATCAATGACACAAGTAGGACAAGCAATTATAAATGACTATTTCTGCTTCGAAGCCTGCACAACCATATTCGACATTAATCTGTCGTAGAATAAAATAAACGTTTTTGCATTGCAACCTTCACATAAATTGGCGAAGCAAAATACTCTTTTTTTTTTTTTTTTTTTAATTATATTGATTATACTGAAAACGAGGAAAAATTGAAAATACATTCAATTAAAAGACTGCAAATATGTTAGTTTCAACAAAATCGTAGAAGTATTAAATTGACCTCTGTTGTTAAAAAAAAAAAAATGCCATTTAAAATGAGGACCAAGGACTAGATTGAATGTTTTATTCAAGATATATTTTCACATAAAAAATGTTCACATGAAATGTACTTGTATCAAAAGCAATCGCGCAATTAATATTCAATCGTTAAAACTTCAAGTACATGTATTTGCTTTATTGATGAGCGTCAGTCTTTATAGAAAGTTTGTCATCAGGCTGAATCGTTCGTTTAAAATGATTTAGAAAGTATCATTATGAACAAGACAGCGCTCAAGTCTGTACGTATTCAGATGGAAATGGATATTTCAGCGCAAAAAACACAGGCTTTAGCACTTCCCAAATAACTGAATTCGCATGCGACTAACGTCTTTTCTCTTGCCATTGTTGTATACAACAGATTACGTCAATTAAAAAGTGAAAAAGAGTAATTGCAGGGCTTAAGATTTGATCAAACAAAACATATATATATATATAAAGTGCCTGTCTCCTTTGTCAGGAATTCTGATTCAAGTTTTCAGATTGCGAAAATAATGATTTCATTATTGTTCTTTATCTTATCATTATTATCATTATTATTATATAAATAATTGCAAAGTTGGTATAAAAGGTTTGGCAAAGTTTCCTGTTGGTTTTTACGAATAAGCAGTAAACAAAGTTTTGATGCAATTGAACCATCACTTTCATCTTTCTTATAGCACAATCTTCACGTGTACATTTTTTCACGATGAAAGTTTTTATTAAAAATTTGCAGTAATTACGTCATGCTTTTAAGAAGCTTGATTCACTGCAAAGAAAAAGGTGACGATTGTTTATGAAAAGTTTTTGATGAAAAACATTTCGACGACGATCCTTATCTTTTTTGAATGATCGTTTCATCTGTCGAATTAAAAAATTCTTGAAATTCCGAGGTTTGCGAATCGATGCAAATAAAAAATTTGATAATAGTCGATAGAAAGTTTGCGAGAGTGCCATATAAAAATGCAAATATATAGTAGTAGGGAAAGTTTGTGATTTCATTATTGTCTCCTTTAACTTTAGTGAAAATAATTAGTTTCGATAGGATTACGCAAATCGTACTTAAAGTAACACTGAACTAATCGAATACCTCACGAGGATTTGAACGATGTTACGAACTTTCATTACCGTCGGAACATGTCATCATTAAATCACTTGTATAATTAAATGGAAATGTCCCGTGCAACCTAAAATGCCTATATTTGAGCGATGGAAATATGCTTGAAACGTATAAATAGAGATATGAACTTTGAGCTCGTTAATATAACGGAAAATGTTATTAGGAGTAATACAGATATGGCACGTGTTTCTCCAAAGTTAGAAATAATCTTCGTGATTATTATTCTCATCCTGAAATTCACACAAGTTGTTTTAAAAGAACTATAAAAGAACAATATTATTTTGTTGTAAAATGATTAATTTCAATATGATTTCAAAGGATTGTCCTCTTGACTTAAGAAGATTTCTTTTATATGTAAATGTTTCATCTAATAATATATCATTTTAATATTTATTAATGTAAAACCAATTTATTTAATTTCTAATTATTATTAATATACGGATTATAGAAATTAATTAAAAGAATTCGTCGAATTAAATGTATATTTGATTGTCTGAAAATGCATTCCATTAAAATCTCATTCATATTGAAAATAAGAACGAGAGTGGCTTTAAAATATAATGGCCGTGCAAAGCATTTGTAAATTGTTTTCTCGCCTGATGTAAAAAAAAAGGGACTTCAATTTGGCTTCTATTCATTTAAACAAAGCCGCTGACCCCTTTTTACTTCCGCGTATAGAGTCCGCTCTAAAGCCCGAGGACAGTCGAGACTGACCGTGGTAAGAAGACGCGACCGCAGTCTAAGAGAGAAGAGATTCCTTGGACTCTCGCGAAATTGGGAGCAAAAAGAAGGCTCGTTTCAGACGAACGGAAGCTCCTTTCGTGCTGTCAACAGTCAACTCTCAGATAAAGATTTATCTAAAACACCGAGAAAAGGTTTCAAAACTTTCAAATCCAATTCCTATTTGCTTTGTAACTTTTTATCGCATTTATTATTTTACTTTTATTATTATTATTATTATCATTATTTATTATTTATTATTAATATTATTTTATTATTTTATGTTTCTACGAATGAAATAAGAATGACATTTTCAATATGAAAGATAATTTAGAAATTCAGAGTTGAACTGTTTAAGAATACCACAAGACTTATTTAAAGAGAGAAAAATTTTATTTGAAAAGAATTTAAAATATTTTTCGAGATTATGTTTACCTAAAAAGTGGTCTTATTGTCTTCTACTTTACTACAAATTTGTAAGATTCTACGCCAGCAATAACAGTAAAGTCGAAACGACTTTAAGATAATTTCACACGTTTAGTATTATTATCTAGCTCTTATACCTTGTGACATATTTTGTTCATAAAAACTTTATGCTTCTGATAAAAAAAAAAAAAAAAACAACGTTGAATTATCTTTACACGTATCATTAGATAAACGTTCAATCTCGCGACTTCGAATATTATGCTTCTTTTCAAATATTATACAATCGTCTCTTTAAACTGCTCGAAAATTTTAATGATAATGACTTTATCGCTTTCTTTTTGTTTATACGTTTACAGTGTTTTACACTATTTTGTTTTATTGCTATTTGTCAATTAATTATTATCGTTAATATATTCTGATGAATATTAAAGTATTATATTTCGATGAAGATTATTTTTATCGATTCAATTGTTATTAAGAATATAATCTGAAACAAAGAGTTCTAAAAACGTCTGAAGTGAAATCACGTTACTAATATTAATTTCAGTTTAAACTGA
>JABFQA010000466.1:0-19828 GCA_022817065.1 Probaryconus sp. ZL-2020 | reverse complement strand
TTTTTTTTTTTTTTTTTTTCGTTACGATTTTTATTTCATTTTATAAAAATTAATAAAACATTTATTTTTATTGGCCCGAAGTGACCAGTTATTTTTATGCGGCAGCACGTCTTGCGTAAAGTTGCGACAAAACGTTCGGCTGTAAATTTCGAACGTAAACCTCATTTAATGACTCGAACGCATCACACAGACCAGACATTGATTCGCTCGTTTCCCGAGTTTTCCATCTCCCTTTGCCACTTTCAAACTCGCTTTTCTTTTTTCTTTCCTCGTCCGGCGTCCACAATTTTCCTCTCTTAAGGATCGTTCTCCAGGCACGTAATAGCGCGATGCGAAATCTCGGCGAAATCCCGCCCAAGATATTCTGTCACGTTGTCTGTAGAGGATTGTATGAAATTGCGAGATTCTGACCGTTGTTAACGATTTTTGAAAAATGAGAAATTAAATCTTATGACTTTTAATCATTTTTATCATTTGCCATCGCATTTCGGACCATTAAAAACTCATGTTATACAACTTTAAATTTTATGGATTCTTTTTAAATGGCTTATACGTTGTTGTTTTCACGGTTCAGAGTTTTGGATGATAATTTGTTAAAAGGAATTTCGTACCTTTTAAAAACAAGCACCTATTTATTAGGTTTCTTAAAAGTTTCACTCCCACTTTAGTCTAAAACTTGGTAAATTATATTAGAACTCTCCTCCATTTTCATCGAATTTTCACTTGCACAAAAAGGTACCGTGCTAAACTTTGAGGTGTACAAATTTTCAGCGAACTTTTATAATGGTTATAAATGGCGCGGAATATTAACGGTGCAAACAAGTGTTAAAATATATATTTAAAAAAAAATCGTAAGAACAAAAAAAACAAATTGGGCTGTTAGGAGCAATTTTGTCATTTGCGACATCATTGCCGACGTATGATAGAGCTCTTAGATATGTAGCCCGGTGCATATTTCAGCAGATTTGCCAGGCTCGCCATGACAGGTTGAATAATGTACTTGAGAGGCCGCGAATCGCGTTTCTCCGCAGTTCGGATCCTGTTAATAATGAAGCCGGGTATTTCCGCCGTAATAAAGCCCCGACATGCAAATTCCCCTGCATATTTTTCTACGACGTTTGATCCACTCGGGCAAACATTATCTGAAAAATTCCCTTTCACTCATGGAACGCCTAATCCAACGCAGATTTTTCTTTCGCACATTTTTCGGGACTTTATACACGACGAGATATGCGGCAATTCGGAGTTAAAATATAATTGAGTTGGCAATTTTAATAACTGCAGTCTGCGAGTGTTATTAATTATTTTTACGAATCTTATGAAAACATCACAGCCGTTATACACGAATAATCATCAGGGATTTAATTTATTTGATTATGATAATTTCATTACAGTTGAGTTTATGGATTACCTTCGTACGGCTCAATTTTTTTTTTTTTACGGACACGAGATCATATATTTTAAATTTATATAAACAAATGTATACATAAGATAGCTGTAAAACGAATTGCAACACAACTCTAGTAACGATATATAGCAATAGATTCATATGACATGTCTTATAGTTGAGAAGAAATATTGCTTTTTAAGAAAATATATATAACATAATATGCAGCGTATCCATTTACTGCTGTTCCGTCAAAAAAAGTTATGTAGCTATTTGCCTCGTTTTATTATAATGTATACATTTAACTAGTGTTATAAATAAAGTTAATAAAGTCAGTAAATAAAGTTCATAATATCTGCAGACTAGTTGTTTAACAATTCTTTTGAAATTATTGATTGTTACTTATTTAGCAGGTCTGTCAGTTTTATCAGATATAAAAGTTACAGGGGATAATCTAAATTCAATTTGATTTTATTGGAATGATCTTGAAATAACCAGTTCCTTTTATTATGTACGTGAAAACGAGACTCTTGAAGATTGTCGTGTCAAGAAGTCGCCGGTATATTGATTGAAAGTGTACCGTCTTTGATATTACAGATTACCATCTCGTACTTTAACATGGATATCGTTGCCAAGTTTCTTGAATGGCATCTAAGCGTGGGGGGAAGATTGAAAAATGCGATTACAAGCCGACGTGACGAGGACTAGGTGTGAGCCTCGCAGGAAACGAACTGGACTCGGCCTCTGTCAACCTAAGAAATCTCTGCTGCAGAAAAAAAAAAACCTGCTGCAAAAGACAGCTTTGGAAGTAGTCCTGTAGACGACGTGCAATACTTTTTTTTTTTTTACTCCTTTAATTTACATGCCATAGAAAATCTATTCGCAGGGCACGATAATTCCCTGAAAATAAATTGCAAAAAACGAAACGTGGGAGGGAAATCGGTTTGTTCACGACAACGGGTCACCTCGAAAGATTCCCGGATAACGTGATTTTCTGTGAAATGAAAACAAGGGACTCCAGATAAGAAACAACAATAATAAAAATAACTGCGTCGCATCGGAGTGCTTCCCTTTTTAAGGGACAGTAGAGCTAAATAATAAAACTTAAATGTTCGTCAGCGAATGAATGAGACTCGTTAACGGATTCATTTTCATGCTAAGTGGACAAGAAAACTACCTAGATTCAAGGAGCGGTTCAGTCTCCTGCCAAGTTTTACATTTTACTCCCAAAGTTGTCGCACCGATAAGGAACGGGTATTTCCTGCTTCAATTAATGCCCCTAATTTCCCTTTGCCCGCATTGTTTTTGTTTGTCTGTTTAGGTAATTGTGTCAATTGTGTTTTATTTTATTTTGTCGGCCTTCGGCAAAGCTATTTTCCATGAAAAATGTCTCCCGCCGTTGTGATATTCGCGAAAAAAAAAATAAATAAAAAAAGAAACGGTTTTTAACTTTTTGCGAGTCACTACAATTGATGGAAATTCTTCGCAAGACAACCTATGCAGACGCAAATTCCTTTCGACTTGCCAGAGGAGCTCCTGACATTGACGGAAAGCAAATTAAATAATCATTTATTGTCGTTTGACAGCGTTTCGCTAGTGCACGAATCGATTTCGCATTTTTCCCCCTGGAAAATGTGTATATCCGGGGATTTCGGATACTTTAGAAAATGTGGAATAAATACAAATTAATTTCATCGCTGGAATCGCAAGCGTTTTTCAAGAATTGCTTTATCTCTTTATGTTTTATCCAGAAAGGTCAACAATACGGTCCGTCCATTATGTGTCTGAAATTCTCAACGATTATAATCACCGAAAATTCAAAATGCATGTAAACCTCTTAAATAACTTTAACTATAATGCCATTATTGCAATTGTTAAGACGTAATTGTGAAATAATTTTTAAATTTGCTATGACGTAATTGCATTTTTAAATATCTACTTATTATTTTCATAAGTATAAAATTTTCGGTGATAATAATCGTTGAGAACTTCAGACACATCGTCCATTTACGAACGCGCCAATATCAATACAAATATTTTCATCTCTCTGTTCTGTGTCTCGTCGTTATTTGTCGACAAGAATTCCATTTCAGTGGTATATCTTTTTACCGAATTATTCGACTAAAATGCGAATAATGGCACGTTAATGTTGTGTCAATATTATTCGCCCATGTAAAAATAACTGCTGAATTAACTTCTAACAAAGTGATTATGTAAATTATACTTTCGAGTTGAAGTATTTGGGAATGTTTATAAATCAATATTTATTTGTATTTTGTGTATGTTTATATCTTTTTTTTTTTATTTATTTAACTTGATTTATATTCGTAATTCTGGGAACAGAAATTATAATTCAATGTGTGCAGTATGCTAATAGAAAAATTAAGAATATTGCCAATATTGGAATAGCTGCTCATTACATATATGTATATCAATTATACGCATATAATTAATGTAGGGAGATTTAATCAGCGTTGATATAATGTATGTGGGCAGTTATATGCTTTATGCAAAATTTACTAGATGGTAAAGCAAACCTATAGCTGTCAGATGTAATAAGATTTGTTGTAAGTTTACCTAAACAGGTCTGATTTAGGGTTTATTGCCACGGCTCAATTTAAATCTGTAACTGGGTCACGTATAGTCCATATGGAGAAAGATTTAGCTAAAATTAGATGTGTTTGGATTTTATAAGATGCCATGAATCATCAATAAAGTGCAAATCTAATTTCAGTAAGATTAAATGAAGCATATTTTTCGGGAATGTGTATTTTATATCATATCCATATTCGGCAAAGACAGAAATTGAGTTTGGTCGTGTTTACAATATTAATTACGACTTTAAAACGAATTTTGGAAGATGGTAATATGAAATGTAACTGAAGTTCTCATCGATTAATTCATCGAAAAATTTCAATAACTGACAGATGTAAAAAGATTTAAAGCGAAACATTTACAAAATTTCACTTAAACAAGATTTCCAAATGATACACCTTTTATTTTTAATAATCTGCTTTAAATCTCTTAACTTTTTGAAATTGAATTATCTTTTTGAAAATTTTCGATGAATTAATCAATGAGAACTTCAGACACGTATCCTTTAAACTATTTATGAAATTACAGTTAAAAATATAATGTACGTAAAGAGAGTTAATGAGACTCGATACTCTTTTAATGATATTCTCGTTTCGAAATTTTGATACGATAATATTTCTTCGTTATTTGAAGTAACGAATAATTGTGATACATTACGTAGGAACAAAACATAGCTATTATTAGGGGTTCTCTATCTCAAAGCATTTACCTTTATCGAACCTCTGATAATCGAGAGGTTGAATTCAATGATTTTGATGAGTTGTGTATCAAAAGTGGACAATATACTTGGTATTTTAATATGATTTTCAAAGTAATTGTTCAGGAAAATATTACAAGTGCCATCGATAATGAGACGTGTCGTTATCACAGTCATTCTTAATTTGGGAAATGGAAAAAAGCTTCTTCCACTAATAACAGTAATTTTGACTGGACTTAATCGAATTGTCTCAATAAAATTACTTCGCTAACAAAGTGCTCAATCAAATACACGAGTTAATTCGACTATTCAAAATCAATAATGCGCGAAATTTAATGAAACCCGTAACATATTTTCGAACAATCGATATCAATAACCTAATAATTTAATGCCCGATAACAGTATTCGGCAATTACTCAGCTGTTCCCAGGCATTGTCTTCTAAGCGACGGACCAATTCCCCCTCGACGGTAAATTCAGAATAATCCGTCTGCCCCTTTCCCTTCAAGACGCCGACAGTTCTCCAGTGTTTTATTCGCGCATCTCGATAAACAAAAGACTAATCACTGATTGCTTTATAAAAGCTGTTCCCATCGAAGAAAATGAATATTTCCTCGGCGGTTTCTCCCCCCCTCCCCTTTCACCACCGTCTCTCTTCTCTCATTTCTTCCTCTGTCTCATTCTTTGTTTGTACGTGAGTGCGTTTGTGTTTACGTGGCGTCGGCTTTCATTCCTTCTTATCGTGCTCAGATTATTTCACCGTGTAATCAGAAAAGCTGAGGTAAATTAAAAATTCTGCCGTAGTTGCTGATGAAAGGTAGAAAGGATCAAACGCTGCTCAAAACAATACGACGCGTTTTTGCCTTCACACTCATCAGAGCCGAAACCACTTCGTTTACAAAATACATCAAAAGCCCCAGCGCGCTATATGCGAGGCGACTTTTTAAAATTTACTTCAACAAAATGCGTTATCATTGTTGAAGATATATTCGTATTGATTAAAGACATATGGCGAGGGGTAGGGGGTAATCGAATGAAAAATTTTATCGAGTTAACATCCTGATTGAAACAATATTTATGCGTCTTCGAAGCCATGTAAAATGTCTTAAAAATTTGAAGATATTTTTAGAGAATTACGAAATGTTTCAGAATTTCTCATAAAAGGAATTAATGGCTTTTATTTTGTGTCTGTGTAAAATTGAACCAAGCCTTCGACATTTTTCTGAAATGTTTCCCTGGTAGTTGGGAAATTTAATATCCTCGCTAATAGAATTATTCATAGTTATAGTTCGTTAATGATGAATTAAGTAGCGAGCGCGATTCATTGACTTGAACGTGAATGAAGTTATATTCGCGATAAATAATATTACGTTACATACTTCTTAACGTATCACTGTTAGTTTCGAATAACTTGACTTAATGAGCGGTGTTACTAAAGTTTACTGTGGAACGATTCGTTGGTTTAAAAAAATTAGAAAATTGTGGTCGAGACAATTCTTGCGAATTTCACAAATTGTACTTTACTGCCAATTAAGGAAAATGAGTAAAAAAAATTTTAAAATCGTGATTAATCAATTTTGAACATGACGTTAAATTCTCTACTTGAAAAAATGTAAGAGGAAATCTTTGATAACCTAATGGATTCTAATTTCGAAGAGGTGAAACTCTGTCGGATTAATGAAATTTTAATTCGTTGACATTGTTGAGTTGGTTAGCAAGCAGTTTAATGGACTGAGGGCGAAGGAATAGCAGAGAATGTGTTGTCTGTCCACATGAGAAGATTGCAGGTTGTCCACTGTTTCTAGGTGATTTGCCAACGAGCTGACGTTGCCATGATACTTGGAATATTCACGAGCCAATATATTCTCTGGCGTCAGCCACAAATTTGACTCGAAGAGACCAGCAAACAAATATTACTATCGTGAATACATATGCATTAAATTCTTATCGTATCTTCAGCCATCAACATCACATTCTTTAAATACGATCATCTATGAAAATGATATAATTCGGACAAAATAATATATTTTGTTACTGCAGCAAATTTACACATCTAAATATAAATAGTCTAAGCCATTGTAAATTGCAATAAAAGTTATGAAGATTGAAAAATTCTTTGTTTCATTATTTCAAACGAATTTATCGAAATTTAAAATCTGCTCGAGAAAGACAGTGAACCTGGAAGTATCTTACTGAATATAATTTCGTTATATTTCTAGTTAGATCGAACCACGTCGAGCTCTCATATCCTCAAATAACGAAGCGTCGTATCTTCTTTTATGAATCATGATTATTGCTTCTTATTAGGTAGTTTACTTTCATCAGGACATTCCTATACAACCAGCACTGTTCGGGATAACGAGAAATGGTACGTTGCGCGGAAAAAAGTCGGCGAGATTGTGCATACCGCGAGACAATATTTTTTTTTTTTCTCCGAACGAGCATATGCAGATGGCAAAATAATTTTTCATATCAAGACGTAAATGTTGATTTATTGAAATGAACAATAAACCGTGAAAATAGGAGTAATGAAAAAAGGGAGGGTTTGCCTTTCGCGAATAAATGAGTTTCTTGTTCGCGAAGACAAAAGTACTGTACAAATAACAATTTTGCTTTTTGTAATTGCATTTGAAATCCGCGTTGATAATTAAAAGCGAATGATTAATAATTCATCGCAATGTTGACAGATACTCGATTTCTTGTAACTGTAGCATCCGATTGGGAAGTTGTAAGATTTGCAATGAAAGAAGCAAGGCAAGGAATTATTATTCATCACTTTTATAATACGTTTCAAACTTCTGTTTTCAATCATGTCTCGAGTTTTGTACTTTTTTATTATGAATATTGCAAGAATGAAAATGCACAAAGAAACGTACTGGATTAAAAAACTTTTCAATATGAAAACTTACGCTATAAATTCTTTTTAAATTGTTTTAAGTGCATTAAAATAAAAGAAAATATTCTTCGGAATTAAAAGTCATGTACTTGCCGATAAATGACATGAGGAGAATTTCAAAACGCGCTTACCTGAAACAGAAAAAAGAAACACACATTATTAGAATTCAATAAGTACATAGAAAATTTGTCAGTAATTGACAAAAACTTTTCGCCTGTACAACAGTTTAAAGGATAATCGTTTTTTTTTCTGTCGTTATTTTATTATTGTCAGGTACATGCAGTAATGAAAAGCTAATACGTTGGAAACTTTATTAGTGATGTATCGAGTTAGAAGAGTTTTCAAACTCCATTTCTGCATTACAAAGTCACGAAATAAAATAGACAACTTCATCTTCTATTTCTGTAGCATTAATGGTACGTGTATTTGGTACAGAAACATTTGACTGTTACTCGAGAATAATATTTAATTGAATTACGACGATGTAACATCAAAGTCACGCAAGTTACTTGACATGGCTTACGTTCGGTTGCAAAGAGTTCGGGGATTATGATAAATTGAATCACTTGTTCATGGAGGCGCAAACTTCTGCAAACAAATGGAACGAAATGCACTCTGATGTGAAGGGTAATAGACATTTGGATCTTATTTCGAAATACAAATGTAAGAGACGGCTTGAGAAATGGACGGTATTTAATTATTTAACTGCAATTTCAGGATGAAAGAATTACGGAAAAGAGCAAGACGCTCGGCGAATTTCAATTTCACAAATTAGAAGTTGCATTTATTGCATTATTTATTCAATATCTCGTGCGCAATTTTTCAAATTTTATCCCACAACATTGGCTACATCGGTAGAAAATTTACTTTGCTGTAAATTATTTTCACGTACAATTTACTAATTTTATTTGCAATTTCCTAATTGCATATAAAATCGTTTAAGTGCAACTCCTGGATATGTAATTCATGGAAATAAAATGTTAGTTTAAATTTAGATTGTAAATTAAACAATTTCATTGCGAGTTTAATAGTTGATAATTGAACAATTGAGATAATAGAATCTTAATTGCAAATGGCATAGTTCAGACCGAATATATAGCAATCTGCATTCTTAATAGAACATTATAAATTGTTGAACCAATTATTTTCTGTGATATATTTTGCAAAAATATACGTATTAACGTTTCCATGTAATTCACAGAGTGTTCTCATTAATTCCACGAATGAATTTCCGAAATTACATGGTACTGTTCTTACGAAACAGCAAGACAAAAAATATTTTCCAAAGGTTTCTTTGGAATTCGTTAACTTGGCGTTTTGCTAATGGTGTAGCAGAGTCGCTAATGAAAATGATTATGTTGTAATTAAACACTGCTTACTTCGTAAACTTTAAAGCGAATATTAATGCGTAGAAAGTTACTGGCGCGAGGGAAAAAAAAAAAAAAATTGGAACGGTGTGTACGATGCAGTGATAGGAAAATTTTTAATTGGAGGAAAGATAAAAGCGTCATAAACGTGCAGAGGCGGTTTTTGTGCGGCGAAAACGCGTGTTACAGATTCCCATTCTATTTCCATTACGATTTATATTAAAAAAGATAATTGTAGATTAAAACGTATCTTCGTAAAAAACAATTTCCCAAATAATACATAAAACAAATTTATAACTATTCTCGGAAAATGAACAATTCAATTAAACAGTCCTATAATTAATTAATGAATTAATTGTACTGATTATAAATTATAAATGAAATTATCTTATTTCATTTGTAAAGTCACGTGAATATTTAGTAACACTGATGAAACTCTCGAAGATTATACAGTAATTTCTATTAAACTATTAACCGTCTGTTCTGTCTCATTAAATTTAAAATCCTTTCAATGTGCGTTCATGAAAGATTATTAAGTTAAAATGATCTTTTTAAATTAATTAAGCTTATTATCATATAACTCTGACGAGTTAAAGGGAAATGACAACAAAATAATTAAGTACAAAAATTGTTATTATCAAAAAACAACTTAACTACGTTCTGAAATTTAATTTGAAAAAAATACACTGATTTGTAGTTCTTTCCTATATATTTTTTTTTTTAAAGATCAGAATCGTCTATAAATTTGTTTTCAGATTCACTTTGATTTATCTATTTCCCAAAAATCGTAAAAAAAACTGATGGATTGATAATAGACGTTATGATATTAGGACCTAAAAATTGACGTGAAATGTGCCTCGATAAAAGCGAACGGTCAGATGGGAGAAATTTGCAGTAAATAATTGGAATGGGCGCAGGTATTTGCCACGTGTGCTACATGGGGCGCAACCGTGGGTGTAGTGACATAAAAAACATCGCAGAGTTGCCGAAGCTCTTGGAGAAAAGTTGAGGGGCGTAGTCCAGGATTTATCGCTGCGCTTTAAAAACCTTTATTATCCTCTTAGTAGCTCAGTTTCGCTTCGTTATCGTGGAAGGACTGATGCATACCGAAAATGCGGATAACAAGGATGCTTTATAGCCGACGAAACATGTGTTCATCCATCATCGTTCATCATTGCATCGTGCGCCTTAAACTGTTTTCCGACGGTTTTTGCTGTTAGGAATTATGAGATACGCAGTCATACCGATCGCAGCAATTACATTGCTTTGAAATTAAAAGTGCGTTAGAGGGATGTATTAATTAATGAAAGAAGGGGCTCGCTCGCATGAATAAAGGGGTTTTGAAGAGCCGAGGAATTTCAGGAACGAGAGAGGATGGGATTGGTATTTCAGTTTTCAAAAGCTCTGTTACAATGTAACGCTGATAAAAATGAAAATAATCGAGAATGTGGTCATTAATATTTATATTTGTAATCATTAATGATTATGAAATGACTATTCATACTGGTATTATGCATGGTTATGGAATTATTCATATGGTCAATTATCTGACAAGGAAAGTCTGTTGGAGGAGGAAGAATAAATTAGTAGCTTATTGTAATGGATTGTCTTTTGTCTGAAAATTTAATTTATCAAAATATCGCTCAGAAATGTCATTTCTGTCAGACAAAAATAATGTTCAGATAAAACTGTTTCAATGCCTTACTTTAAAGTGACACTGTAATTACGTTTACTTCAAACTAATCGTTATTTTTTGTTCCTTCTTATTTTTCTTATACTTTAGAGAAACAAAAAAGATTAAATCTTAATCGTTTCTTTGGTATGAAAATTAAAAGTCATAATACAATGGTATGATAAAAAAAATAATCTTTGACCAATTCGCTTAAGGAACTTTATCCTGGGAAAACATTTGCGAAAACATTATACAAACGAAAGTACACAAAAGCTCGTGACTTTTTGCGTTATCGTTTAAGGCAGTTGTGCGGCCAAGAAATAGTGTACGTGGAAACCGTGATTCGACTTCCGAGCCGCAGGCATCCACTCGCAAAGCTGTATGTTGTCGGGAAGAACAAAATTTTTCTTTCTCTCTCTCTCTCTCTTTCATTCTATTCTATTCCAATTGATGTAAGCCAAGGGCAGTTTGTTGCTATTTGTTTGCTGTTGCAAATGAACATATTTGTTTTCTGAACGTATCGGAAACCATTGAAAATCCACGCTCGAAAACTTCGGACACACAATAAATCGACTTTACAAACAAGAAAAATAATTTTGAATCAAGAAGAATAATTCCATTTTGTTGGTACACGTTCTGTTTTAATTTACCGAAGAATATATCTTTTTTTTTTTTTTTCTGCGAAGCTCCCCGGGGTTGTAACGCGTGACACCTTCGCAGATAAATGGCTTGTAGCCTGTCCTCGTCGTTTGAGAAAAAGTTTGACAGTCCGCTTTGAACTCGAAACTCGGCTCAGAGTAAAAAGGGTAGGACAAAATTGTTAAAGTTTAGCTCTTATCGAAATAATTTGTCGACATTCTATTTTCAGCTTAATGATCCGGAGGATAATTTTTGCCTCCGGCGGGTCTGGATGTAACTATAATTCAAGTTTTGCCAATTGCGTTTCATTTGCGCTGTGAGAAATAGCAGTGCGCTTAAGTCGCGAATGAGTTTCGAATGTAAGATTGTCCCATTATAACTGAAAATTAATGCCACGTTCTGGATAATTCGCTCGCTTCATATATGACGTATTCATAGTAAACAAATTGAGTTTAGAAAGTTTGGATAGATAGGACGTCTAAACTTGTTCGATAAAATTAACTTCGGCAACAAGCGAATTTCATTGATAAATAACAAAAGGCCACGGCTGACTTCAAAGAACAATCAATTCGTCGATTATAAGAGATCACTCACGGATGTTTCGTTTTAACTCACTCTTTGCGTTCTCTCCCTTTTTATATCAAATGATATATATGTATAACGTCAGGTTATTTCGCGTCGATGGGAAAAGATTAAGACGATTTCTCAGGATTGGGAATTAACTTTGGCTTTAGTTAAAAGTTGTGCAATTCCGTTAACTTTTTTTTCTTAACTTTTAATTTTTCAGGCCCACGCGAGTTTTCAAGTTAAAATTGTAATAACTTTTTAATAATTTAGACGTTATAAGAACTTTGGAGAAACTTTTTTTTCTTCTTCTTATTCTTCTTTAAGGAGCAAAGAGGTACTCTTTTTCCCTGTAGTAATAATGTATTATTTCTGATGGAATAGTTAAGTCGTAGATCTTTTGCGTTCATTTTTTACATTGCATTGAGACTTTCAGGTAGAATTTTTCTAATTCTCTATTGTCTTGCAATCTGTTCTTTTATTTTATGGCATCATTTTTCTTAATAAGCGTTTAAGGAACACGCCGATAAAATATTGAGAGTGGAGTAAATGGAGGACGATAAATTGGGTATCATTAAACGATTATCTAGAGATTCTGGAGCAATTCAATTTTAGAAAATAATATGATAATTTCAAATGGTCGTAAGGGAGGGTGAGAAGTAGAAGCGAGGGAAGAAAAGAACGAAGAGAAATAAAAACTGTATTTAGAGATTTATCGTTGATAAGTCTGGTGGTAAAAGACCGTCGGGTAGATCCAGCGCTGGATAGGAGATAATATCTCGATAAGTTTTAGGGAAATAGGATGAAGAGAAGTAATTCGGTATATGCAGGCAAAGGACACAGTTAAACAAAAATAAATTTTTCAAAGACGTTGTAAAAAATGTGCTATTCCCTTTTATTAAAAAAAACCGAATGACGTCTTCAATCTGTTTTATCGAGAGAAATTATTATTTATTATATTCAAAATTGAAATGGTTTGTCGAATAAAAAGTGAAGTACAACTTTGGATTGTACTACGAAGATATCTCAGGGAAAATATTTTTGTCTAAACTTAAAACAGAAAAAAATCAGAAACTATATGAAATAATCACTAACATGTTTGTAAAAAGTAAATTTATTTTTACATTATGTTCTGTTTCATGCTTAAAATTTGTTTTCCCCTGAGATGTCTCCGTAGTATAATCAAAAGTTGTACTTTTTAGACTATTTTTTCTCTCAGTGTAAAATCCAAAAATAAAGTGGGCGAAGAAAATCGTGTTCCAATAATGTAATGAAAGGGAGTTGGAGAGAGCCGTCGAACGTACCTTGATTTTGGTTCGGTGTCGATGATAATGGCTCGG
This sequence comes from Probaryconus sp. ZL-2020, assembly GCA_022817065.1. NCBI lineage: Eukaryota > Metazoa > Arthropoda > Insecta > Hymenoptera > Scelionidae > Probaryconus > Probaryconus sp. ZL-2020. Next base: position 6,672 of record JABFQA010000466.1, on the reverse strand, counting down.
TCTCGGGGTTTCCACGCAAGTGACAAATATGTGTTCGGATGTTGTGGGGCCGGAAGTGGGTGTGCTGGAGCGCGACGGGCGCGACACAGGGGGATGTTGGTGTTGTCGGGGCTGTTGCGCCGGCGGCTGGGGCGATTGCAGCCGCTGTGCCTCCTGGCATCGACACACCCCACTTCCGGTGACAGCGACGCCTCGACCGCCGCCGCCGCCACCTCCGCCGGAAGCACTGCTTAAGGCCGCCGCAGTCAGCTTGCTGGCGTAATAGTACATCGCGCACATTTATCCGACGAGAGTTTAACACCACGGCCCAAACGCCACCTCACTCCAGTCATCACTGACGATGGCGATGAACTTTTCGTTTAGTCGCTTAGACAGCCGTTGTCTCGCGATATTCACGAGCCAAGGGCCAAACTTGCTGAGGACTTTGAAAGGATCTCTTAGGATTCTCTTTCGGTTTATAACGTCTATTATGTTGAGCTGTTATAATTCAAGTGATTCTATCACTGTAAAAATGTGTTCGTCTTTTTAATTTGGTAGAGATTAAAAGGAGGCCTTTTAATTGCCTTAAGATGATTTTATAATCATGATAAGGTTTTGAGCGTTTACTATTAAGGCCACATCTTAATTTCTAATGGGATTGAAATGAGAGACTGGCATTTAAAAAAAGGTACTAATATAATGAAGAATTTATTAATTTTTACACTTGGTTAGCTGTGGGCTGTGTGTTATAATTTTTATTGGAATGTTGTTGGATTCTTGAACAATGAATTTTGTCAATCTGAGATCATTAAGAAAATTAAAGAATATCTATGTTATCTAGACTTCTTCAATTAAATAGTGTATCATGTAAAACAAACAAACATGATTAATTATTGATAATATGTGATTAGCTATTCTGTCAACGTCGTAACTGTGTCAACCGCAATTAGGTTAATTATCAGTAACTATAATTACAGATAACTATTGTAATAATCCATATCGCTATAATGATAAATTTAATATTTGTTCAAAGCCTTGCAGACGGTTTTCTACTTTCATCAAAAACTTATTATAACTTATAATTTATTTATAACGATCCTGAATAGACCATAACAGGATTGTTGTCAGGTAGAAACACCAGTCATTTTATTATACTTTACTTGAATTAATTTTTTTATTTTGAGATATACTTTGTTGCTTTTTCGTTCGATGAAAAGCTTACTAAGTTTGATATAAAATGAAAGACTTGACAATCGTTTCAATTTTTTTCTTTTTGTTCATTTCGAAGAAAAACAATCGATACGAAAAGACTAGAACTGCGGAAAGAAGGAAGATTGAGAATAGTGACGTTTGTCAATGCGGTAATGAACTTTCGAGTTTCTAATGGTAGGAAGTAATTAGCAAGTAATTAGTTTATTTCTGAGGTTTTCGGCTGAGGTGAACGAAAGACGAGATCTGATGAAGATGCTAAAATTTTGTCGTCCCTTATGTGACTTCCTATTTAACAAAGTTCGGAGTTAATTATTGAAGGGCTCGAGTGCTTTATAGTAAACATTTACTTCTAACTTAAACAAACCCGTTCCAAACTAATCAAGTTCATCGCGCGTTTACTCGAGTTCTTCTTCAACAACAGCTTTCGACACTCGAAGATTATTTTTTTAAGTTTAGGACATTATTTATATACAAATAACGCAACACGATCTACATTACAAATGTATCCTACATTTAAGAATTAAATGTTCAAATCTCCTAAACGTATTTTCGTTCGCGAATTTTTTGTACAGGAAAAAAAAAGTGGACATTTTTTGTGCTAAACAAGAGAGTACGATTTACGAATAATTCGGGTACCTTATAAAGCTGGCAATGGAGAGTTCCGCGTTACGAGGCCTTTCATTTCGCCTCGCGGTTTTCGATATCTCCGTAATTCTATGCCACAAAGAGAATTGGCAGAGCAGCCGATCATCCGTCCGCGAAAATTTCATTCGATACTTTTTTGTGCCGTGCGTTAAATTCCGACTGTGGCATTTCTATACTGAAACGGGCTTTCGCAATTTGTGTCTGCGATTCGTTAAATTTTTACGGACAGATACGCAAGATTTACGTGCATTGTAACGGGGCTCGTCGCTGCGCGGGAAATAAATAAATGCTTCCATCTGTAGATACTGGACGAATTTTTTTTTTTTTTTTTTATCGGCTCAGCGATGAAGAAACAATGCGCGCGTGTTAGCTTAACGCATACCTTTTCTCAAGTACTGTAAACAATGCTTAACGCCGTGCTATTAAAATGAATTAAGCGAAATCGATAAATTTCATCGAACGGCGATATTCATCGCAGGAATTGGCCACTCTTGGAACAAGTTTTAAAATGTCCCCTTTTAAAAGTGACGCAGCGGATGATTACGCCGCTAGCTCAAATGACATAAAAGGGATCGTAAAAAGTCGACGAAAGTTATTGGCAAATTTTCACTGTTTGCATTAAATCAAACCGAAGCACACGGAAAAAGTTCTTGCAAAAAGTTTCATATCTTGTATTAATCAAAATTTATATAGGACATACATAAAAATTGTTATTAAAGGCGTAACTTTTTTTTTCTGTCTCGCGGATTAAAATGCGAATGCTGTCAAACAAATTTTCAAATTAATATTTTTTGGAATTGGTTTAAAAAACTATTTATTACGAACATTGATGCAATTTCGATCGGTAGACTTGGTAAATTGCAAAAATCCATCTTGCCGTGCAATTCCTTCCACCATGGTCAAAAATTCCTATTAATTTCAGTGAAACTGTGTCGAATGAATAATGACGTTCAGTTAAGCAAAATACAAAAGTTAATCAGAAAATTGATACAGCAAACCATGTTTCGCGAAAATAAAGCAATTAATCTTTTCGATAAATATTTGACTTGATGAGCCTGGAATCAGTGAAGGCAATTTATTTGCAGTATCATGTTTTACGGAATGAGCAAATTCGAGGAATTAAAGATAATTGAAAAATAATACTGAAAACTACGAGTTAAAAACAATATCGTAACAGGCATCTATTAATCTCTCAGCCTGATGCTGTTGTGAATTACAGATTCCACTGCATAAATATGATGAATAGTCGTTGTGGGAAAACGTGATGTATCAATATTTTCTAATTGTACAATTAATTACAGTAATTTCATTCATTTTAACAGGAAATTTACTTTGTAAAATAATCATTTATTCCAATCTATTGAAAACAAAATTTTTAATAAGAACATATTTTTGAATTTTCTAAATATATTACAAGCACACAATTTGAATTTACTGAAGTAGTATACGAGAGGAATAGTCAGACATGTTGGACACACTTGCTGCTCGTGTCTACAAAAAATTTACCTCGTTGTACATCGTTTATTATTGATTCCTATAAAACGCTTTGAGCCCGGTAACAGAAGAAAAATGAGATTAAGGTAAAGTGATAAAAGAGGGTGAAATTTATTTGTATGAAGTTTGGTCGATCTCGAAGGAGAATTATGTAAATTAGAGCGTAGCTTGGTTAGCTCCACTTGGAAAATTGTATGATGTATTATAAGCGAAGTTTCTATCCGGCGATGTGAATAGTTTGAGGGAAGCTAATATACGGGAATAGTGTGCAAGTTAACGACTGTCTAAAAGCGTGCTTCTACGCGAAGCAGAGATAAGTAGAGAAATATTAAAGAAAGACGACTTCAGTGGCTCCTGACAAAAGTCGCTCGTCGGCGCAATACCTTGGGCTTTATGAATTGCTACAAGATTATGAACAACATGAAAGTAAACAGATAAATTTCTAATTACTTGTTACCGCGCTTTACAAGATTAAGCGCATAAAAGCCTTCTCAAAATAAACAACATTTGCAAGCTTATCTACCGACGCCTTTCAAACTCCAAGCTATTCCATTGTTTGCTGATTAATATCTAATTAAAGTTTTGAAAATCATTAAGTGTTAACGTCACTTGAATATATATCTTCTCATTTTTTATTTTAATTCAATTTCGTGACCTTTGTCTACATTAAAAATTCACCTTTCCCTTAATTGCAGTGAGCTAAGTGAGTATGACAGACACGCCTGTGATACTCAAAGAATTAAATTGAACCCTTAAAAAACTTCATTATAAATCAACAGATCTTTATTTGTTAACTAGGGCATAAAATTTGAGACCTCTTTTATTATCAGAGATGACCCGACTATATATTTTAACGTGAATTTAATAGAATTTCGCGTGGTATAGTAATCCGAGAGAATTTTTTATCGATCCTTTTTTTTTCGCAACAGGGGAAAAACTTTTAATTCATTGACCTGATTTTTTTATGATAAAATCAAATCCGGTTTTAGGCTTTTTCCGAAGGCGTTGGTTATTACGTCAGGTTTAATGGTACGTATGATCATAAATAATGACAATTGTTCGATGCCGTGACTCAGCGTCGCACTACCCTTTTTGACATTCATCAGTCGTAGAGCCAGGCTATATGACTATTGAAATTCATTGCGTAAATAGTCAGCAGGGCGTAATAATTAACCAACGTATTTCAGTGCAAGGCGCTCGCGTATGCTGCACACTCACTCAGCTATTTATAGGTCCAGTAACTAATATTCCGCTTGTTTGTTGTGCATCAAATCCATCTAATTAATTAGTACAAATTAGTATACCGAGCATCGACAATTGATTTCCAATATGAAATATTAGACGCGATTACACGCGTGACATTAGCAGAACAATGACTTTCGTCTTTGGAATAATAATCGATTTCAGAATTTTTGATTCAATTAGTTTTCCCTATTTAATGAAAAATATGATTTTTTAAACTATATACATATTTTGGACAAAAATTCACGCGAGAAAAAGAAAGTGGTAAAATTTGGTATTGAGACTTGAACTAAATATTGTAATCAGGTTCGAAAGATTAGCAGAAAAAAAAGGACTGCAAAAATTATGAACGTCAAGTTAGCAGACTAAATTAAAAATGGCATTTGTAACAAATTTAAAGGGTAAGCAAACGAAAAAATCTGTTAGCACATAACTTTTTTATTTGCTTACTATAAATCATCGTTTGCTTATTGTTTAAATCAATTGTTTAACTATGTTTTACTCCAGTCTGCTGGACTCAGTCTGTTAATTTGACGTTCGTGCAAAAATTAGCAATTATTTATTGATAAGATAATATTTATGTATGAATTATGGGTGTTGTATTAAAAATGTTTGAGTATCATATTAACGAGTTTACCTACTTTAGGACATTGAACGAGGTAATTAATTAATACAAAAACACGTTTAGTAATTACCATCGTATATAAAAGCAAATATTGATTAACGATTATATTATGGTACGTTAATTATTACAATTATTGGTGCAGAGACAAATCCAGTAACAATAGTAGTCAGGATGAATCTGCGTTACGAGTTTATTCAAACTACCATAATTAAACACATTTGATGTTAGTTCGGATCGTCATCGTCATCATTGTAAAATTAACATCAATTTTACATTAATCGGTTATTAATTTTACATCAAGTGGTTTAACGTAAACACGATTATATCATCAGTGCCAAATGAACGATGTAACTTAGGTATTAATGAAATTAAATGCTTCGAAATTTACTGTCGTTTATTTATTAATTTCCATTTATTTATTTCTTCATAGATTATCATGAATCAAATATTATATTTCGAAAGGTATTTGAAATGTTAGTTGCAGTTCTAATCTAAAATAATGATCACAATTTCAATGAGAAATAAATGAATTCTTTTTAGAGTTTTACCGAAACCTTCCGAAAAAAAATTCAACCAATTTGTAGAAAAATACAAAACTCTATAATTTCCGTCTCTTTGAATTCATTTTACGATTCAAGACGTCGTATTAATACGGAAAAATGTACAGAAGATAATTTGCCGGCGGGATGCTTGTAAAAGCATTGCGCGTAAAACGTTCTTGAGCGAATGAGAAAACGCCAGCTAATGTGGGAAAAAATTAATTTGTAGTCATTAAAGTTTTGTTCGAGTGAAATGTAGGGCATTTCTTTTGTTTATTCGTGCGGTTTCTTACATTTTTGAGTATTTTCGTGATAAACATTTTGACGGCAAAGAAAAACCGCGAAATTCCAGCAGGTAGCTTAATTAAATTCGCCCATCCCTGTCGCTTTTTCAAGGCGAGCTGCGGCGCTACTTTGATAAGCTTGCGCCTTTAATATCAAGCCCGAGTTGGAGCATTTCTTTGAGTAGCTGAAATATCGAATGAGCCGGTTGTGTTCGGTCGCTGGAAAACGTTCACACCGTCGGAAAATGACGCGCGTATTGTTGGCGCAACGTGCCGCTCCCAGCAACTAATTAATTTGCAAATAAAATGCAATCGCGAATAATTGAAGCCAATTCGCGCCATCGGCGTCGGCTTACGGGCAACGGTTAATAAACTTATGTGTCGCCAATCCAGTTTTTTCTTTCTCAATTCGTATTCAACGAATTTTACACTTCACCGAGGTTTTTTGCAAAAAAACAATCTGCGTGAAATTTGCAAACGTTGATTTACAACAGATTGCTATTTTTGTTTAGATGTTTTATCGGAATCAAAATTTATTTGGAAATTAACTTTTGATGTGTATATGTTATTTTTTTACGAATGAAATTTTTGTTCTTTTTGTATTATATTTTGTTCTATTAAAATAATACGGTCAATCGAAAAAAATTCTCTT
>JABFQA010000465.1:0-19834 GCA_022817065.1 Probaryconus sp. ZL-2020 | reverse complement strand
TATATAGTTTATATATTTTAAGGGACGGGGTGCTTACCTATTATTTTGAGTCGCCACCTCGAACATCAGACCCGCGAGCTTGTTTCGATAGCTGCATTAAAACAGGAATTGTTTGTGCGTTCGTACTTTTGTATCACATCGTGAATTTCTCTTCCTGGGAAAATTCAGTGATTTTTATCAATCATCTCGACCCTTCCAAAATACATCGTTAACGTATCGTATTTTTATTTTAGAAGATAGAGATTTAAAATTCGCTCTCGCAAGATTAAAGTAGTTACATTTTTCTTCAAATAGTTAACACATGTTAAATGCAAAACTTTCAACAACAACTTCATTATTTCTTTTTTTTTGTTTTATTATCTTTTTATAAATAAATATCTAGATAAGTTCAGTTATTCTTCAACGTTGAAAATATCTCTCTGTAATATATAGTTTCGAGTCTAACGAATACCCGGTATTTCAATGATATGATTAGCGTAGTTTCATTATATTCCAAGCAAAAACTATAATGGAATGTAACGCATTAGATTTAGACTTATACGATTTAGGGTTAATATCTGGAAGTTAACTTGGTATAATATCGATAATAGAAACTCGATAGTGCAACGATTATATTTATTCAGTTCTGATTCCTGGATGATGTGCATTTGAAACAGTTTAACATACTTAGAATAGTAACCAACGTTTGTTAAATCATTCGATTCCCACAAATTCTAACATTTTCCGATAATTAATAAAAATTTTCAGTGACGTCGAATTATCAACAAGATAAATGACAAATTGCTAGATTCAATTTTCATCGTTTCACTACTTCGAAGATTGCTAATTGAAATTTTGGTCGTAATTGTGATTTTTCAATTTATCATTTTTCCCACTGTCGATAAGACTTTACAAAACGATACGTTTAATAATGCATAACGTTCGCCATTAAAATATCTTTGCGATAAAATAATTCTTAAATACTCGCTTATAAAAATTTCTCCGCATTCAATGAGTCTTAGCATTTGTCGTAAACAATGGTACAAGTAAAATTTCCGATTACTTAGAAACGTAAAGTTTTAAAGAAGATAGAATCATTTATGATAAGACGGACTCTACTCCGTTCCTGATGGACTCGATCGTTTCGAGAGGGTCAAGTGAAGTGTTCTCCAGCGAAATAAATAACGAATAAACACCTACTCTCGCGGATCTTCTCCAGCCAGTTCGGAGTCTCGAGCGTTCAATCAGTGATGAGATAAATTGAAGGGAAAAGGAAGAGTTAGGGTACATTTTAAATGACGCTTTACGGATTTTTCCCTCTTCTTTTCCCCCCTCGCAGTGTGAGAATTTCTATTTTACGTTTTTTTTTTTTTTTTTTCTTAATCAGATTATTGGCACGAAAAGTTTCTAGACGAACGCGCTGAGGTCCGCGTAACCGAAAATTGGGTTGAAACATTCTGGTGACGTCCGCGACAAATTGACGGCAATGAAAGGTTACGTTTCAGTTCGTAATGTACCGATCCTTTCTTCGTAAGCACCCACGTGACAAAAAATATATAGCTTAGGATGAATCCGCACACAAATTAACTCATCGACGGTATTCGGACAGTTCGACTCAGTTAACAGTTCACAAAATTTTTAACCCTAACTTTCAATCGTCCAAATGTGCTTAGCACTCAAAAGATCCGACTTTTTTTCGCCAGCCACAATCTTCGCGTTTAACCCGTTAGCCTTAAAAATACGCGAATCCAATTCCTCGTGTAATTCCAATAGTAGTCTTGAAGACGAAGTTTACCTGAGATCTGGTCAATCCCATCCGTTGATGCATTCCATTATTTCCTTTGGATATCGACACTCTGGACATGAGTATATCCGGAAGACTGGACCTAGATTCTTCTAAGTGTATTCGAACTATCGAACTTATGATGCCAATCGCAGCGTTTACTCGAGATGTGAAATTGATCTTGGATTACATTATCCTTTACCGTATAAAAAAAAAAGGTAGCAACTTTGGACGATGATCTTGAAACCAAAGAGTAATCCGCAGTTCAATTCCTATGAAAGGCTGAAAACTTGAACCTCCTTGAAAACGTATCGGATGAAATTTCCCAATGAATCGAACGGCATCCAATAATAACGCAGAAGCACTTATTTTCATCATTGAGAAATTTATATCTTCGTCTCCTTGCTTCGTCGATTCAAGTCACCAGACAATGATTCGCCTTCGAGTAACCTCCGACGACTGTAAATATCCGAAGATCGTGATTGGCGGTTATGTCAGACTGATATCTCCTGAATTTGAACCCTCTTTTTGGCACTGCCAGGTGTCCCGGGTTGTCTCAGGATCCCAGGACAAGCCAAAGCAATATTCGGAGCCGGTACTTTCGGTGGCGGAGGTGGTTCCGGTAGGTCCGAATCAATGTCGTCGTCGTCGTCGTCGCCAATGACCGCGGCGAAGGTCGCGTCGACACAAGGCGACGGTGTCCTCGCGCCAGGACTCCTATTGTAATTCGGAGGTTCGGCGATTACGGACCTCTTTCCACCCGGCGGTGGCGAACACTGAAACTCCTGTAACTGCAGCTCCATTTCCTGTACCAGTTTGACCTTCTGCGGCGGTGGACTGGTCGAAGGTGAATCCGGAAGTACGTAAGAAGACAGCCTTCTTTTGCTGGTGCTGCTCTCAATTCCGGAACAACCAGCTTCCAGTAATTCTTCCTTCTTCTTATCACCGAAGCCAGACAAACCCGACGACGACGACGACGAGCTCTTGTCACGCTGATGATAAATCCCCGCGAAAATGAGGATGTTGAGGAGAAGGAGAAACACGCCGACAGCGATGGTAACCGTTAGGGCCGTTGTATAGCTTTGATAATGACTGGACGCCAATTTCCGAAGCAGATTGTTAGGGCCTGGTTCCTGGTTTTGTTGATTAGTTTTGGCTGTGGTCGTAGTGAGTGTAGTGAGATTGGGGATACATTCTGTGGTGACAGCTGGGGTCATTATAGACGGTTCGGTTGGCGAAGGGTCTGGTACTGGTGGCGCGGGGAGAGGAAGCGCCAAGGTTTGCTGTCGAACTGCACCTTCGTAGAGGCTGGCGCTATCCGACAAATGGTGATGTCGCATACTGATCTCGTAACCGGGTCGGTGAAGCTGCGGTAACAAGTTCAGCCAAAGACTCATCTTATGTCCCCGATAATGCGAGCGCATCTCAATTTTCGGTCCAACCTCCAAGTATAATTGATTTATCGAATCGTAAGAATCCCAAAACGGAAAAGACATATTGGGGCTGGCTCGGTTGGGATCACTGAAACATCGACAAAATAAACTGACTGTAAAAAAGGCAAATCCATACTCAAACGGAAAATAACGATGTCGAATATCACCGTAAAGGGTACCTTAAGCGAAAATCGATAACGGCATGAAGACGTTTTCAGTCGGGCCATTAAAAGTTTTCGGGGACGAATTGTAAATGTTGTGGTTATAAGTTTGCGCCAGTTTAAAACGTAATTGAGGGAAAGAGTTGACTTAATTTATTACCGAGTAATTAAATCATTACAATTCAGAACTTTAACATAATTGTCATGAGAAACCGAAGGCAGTAAATGGGAAACTTTGAAATTACATAGCGTAGTCTGTCGCTCGAGCGAGGATAATGAAATTAATTAATTGACCAACTACGAGATACAATCGTCCTGGCGACATCGCGTTACTGCAATTAGCCGGGGCCTTCAATCGCAAACAATTTCACGTTATTACCCTTTGGCAAAACATGTGTGTCGTTTCTGATTAAACGCCCCGACCAAACAAAATATACATATATGTATCGCCGTTGGGCCAGGCGATCCGTGCATTCATCAATGTATCGCCTGAACTCAGTGAAATGCGAAAACCATTTACTCACCCATGACGGACGAAGTTTGTCAGATAGTGTACCAGCAACCTCGACAATTTCTCATCGGCTTCGCTGTAGTTGTGAACGGTTGTCGCAAATTCGCTACGGAGGAGTGGCAGACCCAGGAGGATGGGGATCTCGTCGCCCCTCCTGCTGGGACGCTCGCCGGGCTGGAAATGCAGAAAATATCCCCGACCGCCCGCGATGGAATGTAACAGGGCCAATCTCAAGAGAGGCGCCGCTACCTGACCGTCGCCAAGAAGTGAAAGAAGACCTTCGCAAATCGACAAGGGACTCTGCTCGCCCCTTTCCCAATCCGTGTACTCGTTTCTCAACGTGGAGTAGATCTCGTGCAAATGGTAACGATACGTGTTACGCACGTAAGTGCGCAAAATTTTATCCCTCCTCGTCTCGTTGAATCCGTTCTACAAAACAGGGTAAAAATAACACATTTCGTTACGAAAAAAAAAAGAAAATCAAAAAATTAATGACAAAATGTTTCAAGCGTTTTTTAACGTTCAGAAATTCGCCTCACAAAAGAATTATTCGCGGATATATATATATATTGAAGGAGAGATCCTGTCGGATCGTCAGAATTAACGACGCCCTTGTCAAAATCGGCAAAAAAGTTCTTATCGATAATTAACGCGACGATACCGAGACTGCAATTACTCTCGATACATTTTTCCCAGCGATGATGGATGCGGTGAAAAAAATTAACATCGTCGTGAGCAGTAATTTCCTGGAAAGATGTTTTTGCCGGCCGTCAATAAGCGTTCTTGGAGGAAAAGGGAAAAGGAGGGGAAAAAAAATGAGGTGCTAAAGGAAAAAAGCTTGTGACCAGTACTTTGTCAACGTTGGAGTGAAATGAAGGTGGGCGAGACAAGGCGTCACCGACAGACTCGGGATGTAAATACGAAGATCGAAATAGGAGAAGTCTCTCCGAGGAAAATAAAAAAAAAAGGAGGGAATTAGAACATTTTCTTTCAAATTTTCATCGAGTAAAATTATACAAAGTACGAATAATTTTAGATTTCTCTGTCGATATTCATAGAGCGTCTTTAATTTGTTTGCAAAAGTCATCGTCGATCGGTGCAAAATCGATAGTCGATAGGCGTCATCGGCGACGCACCCTCAATTTTGGACGCACGTATTTTGCGGTCGGCCGACTAATAGAGGGCAATTTGTCGAATCGATTCTAATTATTGGAATCGAGGTGAGCTTGCTTATCCTCTCATCAACGCCGACGCGTGTCAGATCATGTTTGCGAATAGTTTGCGAGCTCGTATCTCACCTGCAGATCGTCCTCCGACAAATCCAACCAAGCTTCTTCCGTTGTCAGGCCCATGAGTAAATCGCGCTCGCCGAAATCCGCGAACTCCATCCCCGCGGCTGGCGTCAGCGGCATCAGACCCGCCGATGAAACCGTCGGTGGGACACTCTGCAAACAGACAGCAGTTTTTTTGTCATTTTACATTTGCGCTCGCTGTTGAATTTTGTTTTGCCAGCAAATTTTATCGCGACGGATTAACGCGCCTTTCGTATCCCTCAGTTAGGAATAATCAACGCTGGTTTAGCGACGGTTAAACAAAAACAACCGCTGTTTTTCTTTGACCATTTTCTCGCTAAATTAGTTTCATTTGTATTTCCTGTAGTTTATCCTGTAGTTTGGGATAATTGATTTTTCTGTTGAAAAAGAATTTTACGTAAAATCCAAAAACCTAAATAGAACTTAATGAGGATTTGGGAAGGTTTAATAGTGGTCATTTTGTGGCCATTTTAACTTTCTATTAAAATTAGATTTCATTTTTTTTTTTTTTATATTACTAAACTGAAATTCGAAATCACATTAAATGTCCATTGCTTTAGCAGTCAAAGGAGAGAATGCAGGTTCGATGGTGTAAATGAACCATCTTTGAATCTATTGGGAATTCAGATCATTCGGTTATGGTTGATGAAAATTTAGTGACGACAAACTCATGAAAGATAATTTTTAATAATGTTAATCATTACAGTAATAGATTTTGCTTTCGAGTTGGATAAAGACGAAAATAATCCCAAATGAGTGTATTTCATGCAGTTAACTAAACAATCTAATTTCCCTGCAGATTCATACTCGCTTTTAGTAATTTTCTCCCTCGTAATCGTATTATTATTGACGTATAATAAAACATCGACTGATTATGATATTTATGCATTGTCATTTTCATTATGAATTATTGTGGAATATTGTGAAACATGTTTTCTAACGTTTAATTAATTCACGCAAAAAGAACGTACGTTTGAAAATATTTTAATTGTAATAAACACGTTTGTAATAAACGTTATTCGATTTAAAAGTTAATTTAAAATACGATAAAGGAGTTACTAGTTATTACTTTATTCGACTAATTAAAATCTATATCGAAATCAGATTTTCTGCAACGAGAAAAACATTTAATCAAATTCAAACCTTTAAAACAGTAAAATTTATCGAAAACAGAGAATTTCAAAAGCAAAGTAATTAATATAGATTTCATTTCAATTGAAATACGTGACTTCGTATTAAATAAACTTTTGATAATCGTATCAAAATTATAAGTTCATTAAATTTACTATTATTTATTATAAATTTCAACGAGTTACAAATCTCGGTGTAATAAATCTTTCAATAACCTTGTAATTTAATGTAGAGTGCTTACTCTGACTATAAAAATCGCCATAATTCACTTTGCGTTAAATCGTAAATAAGACAGATATAGACTTTTATCTTTCTTCGAGAAAAAGTTAGTATCAATTTTGTCCAGATTTTATTTAAATTTTGGTTCTTGACAAACAAAAATTATTTTTCCTCATTTTATTGTTCCTTGAAAAAAACTTACCAGTGCACGACATTCAGTTAAGTTTGCGAGAAACGAGAATGCACAAACAGAACATCCAAGCCGAGTTTTAAAAGGCTTCCCTTAATATAATCTGTCCCTTGCACTGATAAATTACCCCTGTGCTTTGAAAATGATTGGCTTTCTTGAGCAAACTAAAATCGTTAAAGGGTCATCGTCGAAATGTTACTTTTCAAAATCTTTCATCATTATTTCACAGTATTCATAATAAAATCTTTTAATTGAACATACAATATATTAATTTCACTTTGCCTATTTTTTAAGAATTCAAAAAATACAATGTTATTAATCTATTTAAATAACTGATAATATCAAAATGTCGTATAAAAAATATTTGTATTAAACGTTCTACTTGAAATGTTAACATGGTTTATGATAGCATTGTTCACTAAGCAGAAAATTGCTCAACTGAAATTAGGTAAAATGTTCAATACCTTGATAAATTGATTTATTGAAAAATATTTTCGAAATAACAATTTTATTTGAAACACTGATAAATCCCTGAGAATCTTGTAATAAGTAATAAAAAAAAATTTATTGAAGAATTCGATATGATATTGGTGCATTTTTTATTACGCATTATATCGAATCGATCTTAAAAAATGTTTTGATGAAAAAAGAAAAGATTACGTATTGCACATAATCAAGAATACGAATGCTCGCATTGCAATATAATGCTTATCTTCGAGTGACCTTCAAATACGTAAAGTAGGACAATCCAGATGACGTCATCTTATTTCCTCCTCGACATACCATTCTACGAATTCCATCTTCTCCATTTTAACATGGTCAATTTCTTGAGAGAGCCATTAATATACGACAAGAAAAAACAAAATGGTATTTTGCGAAAATTTTTATATTCATTCTTACATTGTCGTTAAAATATTGCAAATTTTTTTTTTGCCATCATCTCCATTATGGTCATATTTTTCGATGAGACGAAAGAGTATAAAAATGGAAAAATTTGTTTAACACAACAATAACATATTGATGTTGTATAAAAATCGTTTGTGCAAAAGTTGAGATTTTTCAAGATTGCGAGCAGAAAAACGCAGCGGAAAAATAGAAATTATTGGACACTTCGTTTAATAAGTAACGGGTAGTCTTCCTGTGCTCGTGTCAACCGATTGTCTATACAATTAGCAGGCTCATCGATTTTCCGTCCGTTCAATATGCTAACGGCCTCTCGATATAGATGACAGGCGACAAAGCACGACGACCTGTCGTGTAACGAAATACGGCTTTTTTTTTTTTTTTTATCAGTCCCGCAAACTTAATTGTTCCTATAATAATCGATGAATAATTTCGTAAAGCGAACGAAAATCAATTACTTAGAAGAGTCCCATGAAACGCTAATTTATTGGCCCGTAACAAACAAGTCATTAGGCCGCATTTAAACAGCTCCATAACTTGTACTGCGAACTTTAACGAGGGCAATTTTATTCGAATACTTTGGTACTTGAACACGTACTTGCGTATCCCTAATCTCTGGTAATTGTCAAGTACTTAATAATCTGATCCAAAATTTTCAGTCCTCCACAATTCAAAGTCTGACTAATAATTTTATTTTTCCCTTCCCTTTCTTCTTTTTTACCTTTCTTCGTTGTTAAAGAACATTTTAAAGGGAAAAAAAAATTGTCGAAAGGAGTCGTCGCAGGCATTTGTTGACGTAAAAATCAATGGGACTGCTCTTTGCGAAATGGCCCTAACGTTTAAAGCAGTCGAGAGAACATTAATTATTTCAATCTGCATAATTATTTTCATTCGGTGAAAAAAAGAAGTACGTACGTTTTGCATTATAAATTTGGGACAGAGTTAAATCCCCTTTTAAGTCAGCAGTGTTAAGTCCCACTGCTTTGCATGTGGATGGTTTTGCAATGACCAGCTATTTCAATATTCACTTCGCTTCGCATTGTTTCCACCAGCACCATTCATCTTTTCGCGGCCCCTATTTACCTAACTGCTTCTTCAGTACCCTTCGAAATTTCTCTATCTACCCTTCCATCGCCTTTCAATTTCTTCCTGCTCTGATCGCTTATTTTCCCGTTCATTTTCATTCTCGTTTCTTACACTTTCAACCACTTACTCTAACGTTCCTAATCTTTTAGCCATTTTCTATCTTTTTCTTTTGTCACTATTAATGGCGCTTGGCATCTTTATCACAGAATCGTATAAGAAAGTCTTTTAATTTATAATTTTTGTTCCTCACGGTGGTTTTTTGTAAATAAAAATTTCAAAATCTTACAAAAATGAGATTTCGTTAATTTTTCTTTTCATTTATGTTGAATAAAGTTTTAATGTCTTTATTGCAGAGTTAAAAAAAAGTCAATAGTACAATAAAGAATTAATGTGAAAAGACAGGTTAATACCCCGTCTTTGATACGAGAAATATACCGAAGAAAAAATAATACTATTATATCAACTTTAATATAACATGGAACGACTCAATATTGAAGCAATGTCAAATGTTCTTAATTCAATTAGCTTAGTTATGATAACATTAGTTTAGGATTGCTTGATATTGATATTAATGTCATAGATTAATATCTCTTTGATTAATGATTTTGTTGTGGTTTAAGAATTGAATGTGAAATTCCATTAAATTGCTTATGAGCTAGTTTATGAAATGGAAGAAATAGCGAATAATTTATATTGCAATTTAGAAGGAAAAATATGATTTCACTAATGCTAAATAAGTTTTTAAAAAATGCATCAATGCTACTGAAAGTAATGTAGGTTCGTGACAACTTAAAAAGTTGGAATAGATTTAACAAGAATTTTTTGAGGTTTCCCAGTATTCCCCCTGCCTCATCCCCGATCGAGTTTCAACACTCGCGTCGCCATTTCCTTTGTCATGCAACACTCGATCTCCAATTCTTTTCTTTTCCCTTCCCTATATTCCATTATGGTGAACTCTACAGTTAACCTCGTAATTATTCTCGTCCGCGTTCGTGTTTCTCTAATTTTGCAGAAAAAATTTAATCCACCCTAGCGCTATTTAATCATCCGAAATTGCACGTTTTTACCTCAAACCGAGATAGATTGATAACGAAATTTTTGCTTACTGAACAAGTTTTGATTTCGGTAACAAACAGCTTTCAGTTAAAAATTATCAGTTGAACCGGACAATGGATTTTCCTTTATCGCAGTCATTAAACAACTTTCAAATATGCGATAAAAGTAATTTAATGTTACTTTTTTTCTTGTAAAATATAAACCCGAGTCGGTAATTGAGATCTCCTTATTATCAACGCTAAAAAAATGGAATACGAAAGGTAATGACAGAGTCGTGAAAATTCATTATAATTCATTTCGGGAAAGTTTTATGGTTCGGGTAAAAAAAAAAAAAAGGGAAAATAATTTTTTTCACTCGACTGCGGACAAATACAAATGAAACAACAGAAGCGCCTGGAAAGAAGTTTGCTGGCTGCGTTTCGAGGGCATTAATTATTGCTGAAATAATGAACCAACTTGTTCTCAGTGTTCATTGTTCCTCGTCCTCAAATGGCCCAGGTATCTTCTCAACTTGTGGCCGCGACGTTTGTCGCGTAACTTTTTAATTAAAGTAAATAAAAAAAAAAGTATCTTACTTGGGGCGAAGACGTCGGCAACACAGCGCCATCGACAAAGGGCGCGAAACCCGAGGTAAACCTCGGCGGGTCCAGTTGAACTTGTAAAAGCTCGTGGATGCTTCGCGAGCGCAGACAAGGCGCGATGTCGTCGGCCTCGAGGTCGCCTGGGCATTTCGTTTGCTCCGACACCAGTCGCTTTATGGACAGAGGCTCGCGCTGCAAAGCCCACGGTGACAAGGCTGAGCCACCCAGCAAAACGACTCTATTAATTAGTTCTGAAATCAGAATTAAACAGTCTTCAAATCCCTTCGAATATCTTATAAAATCAAGAAACTGTTTCTTTTTCTCGAATCTTCAAAAAAAAAATTCTTTATTTAATTCTTAATTCTTAAAATTCGAACTGAAATTAAAGGAATTATCGGAAAATCTCAACTGCTTAAATTTCAGCTTCATTTCGTTTAAATAACTACCCTTAAATGATGTGCAAATATTTAGAAATGTTTGTCTTATGAATAGGGTAAGAAATTGATATATGGATATGCTGACAAATGCAGGTTTTATGAGGAATTATACCGGAGGATTAGGGCAGATTGCTTGGCGTTTATATAAATCATACCGGACATGTTTGGATCTGGTTAGATTTCGCAGGAAATGTCTGGGGTCGAGCTGGATTTTGAACCACAAAAAAAAAAAATGAAAGTGTTGGATTTACATGGAAATGACAGCACAATTGTTAAAGGCACGATGGATTATTTTCTGAAAGAATGAAAATAGAAGACGTTAGACGATGTTTAATTAATTTTTTTAACAATACAAAACGGATTGACGTAACTTAGAAAAGTACAATATATGGAAGTAATAAATTAATATGGTAATATCTACAAATGTTGGATTAAGATTGAACTTATGCGATGTAATGGAATCCAGACAGATTGTTCTACAGACGTATTAGCCTTAACAGACGGACTTGTCTGAGTTTTCCAAGAAATAGATTATACTTATTTTCACTTAGAATCAAGACCAATATTTTATAACGATTTATACAGAACGATTACTGAGGTTTAAGATAAGAACAAAATGGATATTTCAATTGCCATGTGAAAAAAAAACTAATAAATTGCAAATGGCTTTATAAAACTATAAATTCCCATTCCTGAAAAAATAAACACGAATAGCGATTTGCCCGAAGCTTTTTTTTTCAAATTTACGAAGATTCAATCAGTGAGAAAACTGACATATTTCATGTCATATTGAATCCGAATGTCAATAGCGTAAAATCGAATTTAAAAAATGCAAATTGTAGATGGCGCAGAAGTTGAATAGTTAAAAGTGTCGTTGATCACATAAAAAGTGTTCCAACAATTTCCAGTGAGACTGACATCGAAATTGACGTCAAAAATATCGAAAAATAGTGAATTATGAATAGACGTAAAACAACAATTCACAAAAGGTCTTCGGCGGTCATCGAAATTGCATTTTTTTTTTTCCCAACGAATAAAGGATGAATTGGTACAATTTTTGAATGGCGCACGGGATATGTTCGACTTCATCACACGCGTCTACTTGGACTTGCACAGTATTCGGACACATTTCAACTGCTTTTGGTTAGGCTTAATTCAAATGTAATCAACCTTGTAGAACTCTGTAAAATCCAATTAGATAGCGCCGGCTTTAGACAGATCCACCGCATCTAGTTAAATCTTTCCAGGTGGATATAATTAGATTATGGATGTAATGAAAGCGATTCGCAATACGTAATGTGATCAAAGATTTCTAAGAAATTCCAAACGCAGCAGCTGAGAAATATCTCATGGGTCAATTACCCATTAAATTTTCCCAATAAATTATGAAATGCATTTTCGTCCACTAAAATTACAGTTTTAACAATATCACGAATTCCAAATAAATAAATATTCATCCGTCAAATTTCTTTTCTTTTTCCCAGTTGATTGAAATTTTAATCAACAACAAAGTTCACGAATTGTAATACAAAATCCATTGGATTTCAACAAAAGACTTTGAACATTTAAATTGAAAAACTTTCGTACTTTTGCAATCGTGGGAAAACAATGCGAGAATTTGAAAGTAGAAACATGTGAAACGGCACGAAAGAAATATTTTGAAAACAAACGATAATCCAAATCTGAGATTATTTTCGGGAACAAGACTACGTGTACTTTTGTTTTTTAAGTTGTTCTCCTGAAGGGAGAAGAAGGACTTATTCGACATTGAGACATCACATAGAAGTGTAAGAATGGCAGAATGACGCACGAAGAAGCACAAAAAAAAAAAGAAACTACCATGCATTGTCCCGAAGTATTAGACAAAGCTCCGGAAGGTTCGTTAGCGGAATGGTAGGGTTATCCAGATCTGGATAACAGTGCCTCCGCGGTGAGTCAGAATAAGTACTCAAGGCAGCTTGTTAAAGCTCTAAGATCGTCTAACTTTACTGTCGACTATTTTTTAAGTGCACGTTCTATCTCATATAATAATCATATATAAACAGACACACATGCACCACCATACATACAACAAAATAATGAAAATAAAATTTTATCATAAACAAAAATTTATTTCATACTCAAACTTTCTAAGTAAAAAACTATGAATTTTAGGAATTCATAATTTTGAAAAATATTTTTGGCGTTAGAAAATTGAGAGCCATAAAAGTAATAAATGAATGACTTGTTCCATAGGAGGTAATTAAATAATTTAAGTCAATATCTCTGAGGGAGTAAATCCTTTAACATTGAATTTCCGCGAGAAGACCTAAACTGCAACGCATGATTAATCCGTAAAACTGGAGTAATTTCGAGAAGTTGTTTCTTCTCAGTCTCGTAGTATATGATTTCAAAGAAAAAGGATAATATCACGAGCTCGAAAAAGAGAAAAGAGATTTCAGCTGGAAACGCTTTTTAGAATTGAGGTTGATACTAAAATGTAGCGTGAGTTTGCTGTACAAATTTTGTCCCAAGTGTTTAAGATATCATTTTAAAAGTAAGTGTTTCAAACAATTGTATTAGTTTCAGCACAAAAGAAAATTTACAAAAGTCTATTTTAAAGAAACCGAAAGTTTTCTCAGATGTCCCTGATAAAGGGCCAATACGAAACCTTATAAATTTAAAAAATTTATGAAATACTTTAAATGATAAATCGTTTTGATGATTAATTTGTGTTTGCTTAATGAAACATGTTGAATGAAGATTGTATATGAAAAAATGATGTTTTTTTCCAACATTTTCTCAAGGTTTTTACTGATCCCAGGCAAACCACAGAAGTGTAGCATTATTTGAATTTTTAAACTGACGAGCGAAACATTGTTGAATGAACCTCTATTTAATCCATCCTGGCGTCAATAACACGCGCTTTACATGTTATTTTATTCAAAGACCCGTCATTCTTTCATTCTAATAACACGACACTTGCTATCGAGTAGCACAATATCAACACCGTGAAACATACATTACACGTTGCATTGCCATTTATACTTTCCTAGAAAACACTTTTAAAGCTATTTTCATTGTAAACGAACAATTACTTAAAATGCGAAGAATTGATATTTTGCAGAAATTGCACACAAAGAATTTTTTGTATTGAGATTTAATATTTAAAACGACAACGAAAATGAAGTAAAAATATTCAGGGAGTTTTCTGAATTTGAAATTTGAATGAAATTCCTTTCGATCAAATTAATCACGATAAAGATAAAAATGTTTACTGGCGAATTTCATTGAAATCGATTTTTATTGAAGCAAATTCAAACCAATTAACGGAGAAGATGTCCCAAAGAATTTAGCACGACTCAAAGAACTAATCAAATACAATTAACGTTTATTATTATATTCGGTGAGATGTAAAAATACACGAACCGAATGATTGCACATTTAGAACGCACGAGCTTTTGCGGGCAACAGGTGCAAATACTTCGACATAAGCAGAAAGTGCTTTTCCTCGACGTGTGATACTTGAAATCAACGAAATGTCTAATTTCCGTACAAAGGTTCTGGCGAATGCCGAGAGGTAGCTGAATTTCTTAAACAGCAATCTAACTTGTAGATTGTACAATTTAGGTACGAAATCTGATGGCGTCAAATTTGACAATTCATTAATTTGCAGATAGTTAAATCATTAAATTGCAGACCTTACTGAAATTCTGATCTTTATAATCACATTATTATAATTCGGTGAAAATAAAATTGGCAGTCAATTGTGAGTTAACCAGAAGAAATTTAAGAAAATCGTTCGCAAAAGTATTTGCAAATATTTGTTATAATATATATTGTAAATGTAAAAATTGTATAGAGAGAAATTTGTCTTTGATGAATTTGATGAATAAAAGTTTTTTGTCGAGGGATGTTGGATCGTATAATTAAAGGCGCAGTTTTTAATTAAAATTTTCAAATGAAGTAATTACCTTTTGCCATCGGCGAGACAGCTAAGAAGTTGACAAGAGCCGCTCCAGTGCCGTGACCAAACAAAGTCAAGTGATCGGGATCGCCACCGAAAGCTGCCAAATTCTCTCTTAACCAATGGATTCCAGCGACGAGGTCCATTAAGCCATAATTTCCTTGGGCACTTCCTTTTGAACCAGTCCTCAAAAAACCTGCGAATCAATGCAGAAAAAGTATAAGTATTCCACAAAATACAAAAACATTTTCGAAACATAAGCATCTTTGCAAAATGTTATTTATTAATTAACTCATTCTTAATATAATATTAATAATAATCTTTGACACGTTATCCCAATCACCTCAAAGTTATCAGGAAGTTAAATCTTTAAATACGAAACTAATGAAAAACGAAGTATAAACTTTTTGAAGTACAAACCTCGACTTCCTAAACTGTACTTTTTAAAATTGTTTTGAGACAATAATTCTGAAAGTTGCAACACTAGCCAAATGAAACTTTTTTAACTCAAAGTTTTCCAACTTAGTTCAACGGTGTAATATGTGATAAAACTTCCATTTTCCAAATTAAAAATATTTTTCAGATTTATTTCTTTACTGAACACATATAGTTATGTACGAGTGTACAATAAAGTTAAACAATTGAATATATTTAATTTTGTGGTCCCCACTTAATAACGGAAAAGTTTCTTATATCTTAATAAAATCATTTCCCTTAAAATTTTAATACATTTGAGCAAAGACTTTGAATTCCAAAGATAAAGATTGACAAATCCAAAATAAGGACAAATAAGGACACAATTTTTGTTATCAGATAAATTGTCGTTTATGAAAATTATTTGAGAGCAGGTAATTAATCTTCTAAATTCTTAATTCAAAGTAAAATCATAACGTAATTCTATTCTAATATAAGCACCAAAATAACCGTCGCAATCAGTGTCAAAGACAATGGCTCGGTATGAAACAATACTTTAATTGCCTGGTTATAGAGCAATGTGCAATTTATTTAATAATGCCCAGCTTATCTCTTAAAGAGCATTAATTCCAAAGTCGTAAGGCAAATAAGTATTTGGCACAAGATAATTGCTGATGAATTTTGTACGCCTTGATACGTCGTAGGCGAAAGAAATATTTATTTGTCCTCGACCCAGTAGCTAAAAAATCCAATGTGTCAAGTAACGCTCCGAGGCTTTGTTTTATCCGGCACAAACATGCCCATTATGGAATAATAATTGTACGAAAAGCTCAGAGATAAAGCAACGGGAGGTTGTGTCGGCGCTTTCGAATTCATTTCGTGCGTTCGACAGCACGGGGATACTAACTACTTAGGAAATGAAAATCGATTTCTCGACAAAGTCGGGCCACCGCGTCGCCCCGGCGCTGCGATTCTTATTACCGTCGGTATTTTATCAAAAATGTAATATTCCGAGAAACTGTTAATATCCTTCCAGTCGCAGGAGTTACGAGCATCACGAAATAATGAAACAATTCTGCCAATTGATCAAAACCTTGTATTTACTGCCATCGCAATTGTTTTATTAAAAGCACACGATCTTTGACGAATTTGGTTTGGCTTCGTTTATTTCCTTTCGTCTTGATTTCACCCAGATGAAAATGATAGAATTTCTAGGAAATGTGCCAAAAGTTTTTTTTTTTCTTTTATTTTTCATTCGTTACTCGCCTTTTTTCAAACGCCAATGAATATCGCAATTTCAATAGCACGGGCATTTGTAAGATTTTTAACTTTTAAATTTTTACGCCTTGTTCAATTATAAATTCCCGATGATTGCTTTTTTTAATTAACAAAATCATTCGCGGGTTTTCTTTTTTTTTTTTTTTTTCCGAAATAGACCGCCAAGCTAATTTCGTTAATTTTCTCGAGCCATATTTCTGTCCCGGCTCTTGTACGGCATCTCGCTCTTCATTTTAAACGGATCGATTGATCCGCACTGTTTCGCGGCGCAAGCAGAAAACTTAATCACGCGTACGGCGGGATTGGTTTGTATGGTGATTCAGTTTTCGAGCATCGTCGTGAAATTTGAAACGCTTCATTATCGTTTTTCTCCTCGTCAGACATTTGTCCGCGAGATAATGCAAAGCTTCCAGCCGGCGTTTTGCCTCTTAAAGGAAATGAACCAGCTGCCATCTTGTTTCCTCCCATTCAGGGGCTAGATTACCTTGTGAAATATTCACCGGGCGATTAACTGCCACTTAAACCAGTCCACATTGTCCTCGCCGATGAACTAAGAGAGCGAACCGAGTGTAATCGCGTGTACCTCTTGTATGATACGTATTCGAAGGATGTGGGATTTCTCCTTCACCGATAAACCCCTTTCGAACGCTTTGACCAATCAAACGTTAATTGCTTCGATTGTTTCATGGTTTCTCAGTTTCGGGATTTCAGAGAGATTTTATTTTATTAAAATCAAAACCCTCATTTATCGACGTTAAAAATATTCATAATACATTTTAAAAGGATCTTTGTGATATTAAAATAAAATGTTACACTCTTTCAAAGCAGAAAAATCGTATGTATTGGATTTATTTCAATGACGTTACAGTGTTCAGTTTAAACGTTGCTCCTCAAATAATCCCTGCGACAGTTCAGGATAAAAATTTCATGACAACAAAAAATTGGGAACAATTTTCCTCTATATTTAACTTCGATGTTTGCACTTTCGTGTCCACTAAAATGTAGCTCCAATCTGATGTTAATCCAGGGTTATATTTTCTTTTTCCTGAGCAATATATATTAGCTGATTTCAATATTTCCATTATTTTTATGTGGTATTTTATAAAGCACTGTTCGTCTGGATATATTATATTTAACATTGCCATCGTTACAATGGTAACGAATTCCATCGTTCATTATTAATATGTGTTTAATAATCATCCAGGAAACAATGAATGAAATTTTACCCAACCGCGTGTAATTTCTGCTGTGCACACAACATCCTGATACATTAAATTGATTAATTGTATATTTTAATTACATGTTTCTTAACATAAGTAACGGAAATTAATGCGCAATATAATTTATCACTGCCAACATTCATTATTATCAATCATTGCAAAAAACAAAAGCTGAAATTGAAGCTCATTTTACACCAAATTGAATTTCACATTGAAATTCGGTTTAATTGGATTTTATTGGAAAAGTAATTCTGAAAATGAGCTAAAATGCTTTTGTATCCCTCATTAAGTAAAATGGTAAAAATGGATATTGAAGTGATACTTCGATTTTCAAATTAAAGCCTTTAAAATACATTTTTACGTAAACAGAAAAGAATAGTAAAACATTTTCTTCTCCGTTATAATTTCAAAATATTGCCGTAATAAAATAATAAGCCTAAATGGAAATTGTTTCTAGAATCAAACTAGACTCATATTAAAGACGTTTAAGGTGCTTTTAGAAGCGTTCCTTTGGGTTCAGTTAAAACTGAGTATAATAAAAATTCTTTGTGCATTGCGACACATCAGTAGCCTTGACAATTTGCAGAAATTGCTTTGATAATGTTGTATGTTACAAGCAACGAATGCTTTAGCGTAATGAGAAAGGTCGGGAATTCGGGCTGTCGGGACCTATCGTCGCAAGACACGAAACTAAATGGAAACTAAGGAAACTCTCTTGCCGAAGTATATGGAAAGTGATTTCCAGGAACCGGAGAAACTGGATACTGGGTACCTAACTGCGCTTCTAAACCTGCTAGTTCGCAACTTTCGTTGCCCAGGACGTCTTGCATATTAAATACATTTATGTAAATACGTGTACTCGTGAAACTGCCAATTAAATTTCCGTTCTCCTTATGAATCTTATAATCAAAACGGCCAAGCGTGCATCCTTGGAATTCGCGTCGCAAAACGTTATGTGCGAAACCTAAGCTTCCGGAAATTATGTTGATGTTTTAGACGAAATTAAGTTCTTTTCATCTTTCGAGAGACCTTTGAAATCAAATGCCTTTCGACATTCTTTCACAAAATCATATTCAATGCTGTGTCTGAATTAATTTTTTAATCGACGTAATTTTCTTCTTTATTATATTTGTCTTTATGGTATATTGGTATCGCAGAAAAATGTCCATAACGAAGACATTAAATTCCTCTTCCTTTTTGTCCCTTCTCGAGATCCTCTTTAAAGTTCTGATATTTCTAAAAATACGAAATAAATAAAGGATTTTCTTTTATCTTTTATAAACAGTTAGGTGTATCATGTGTTTTGTATTAATTTCTACATTGTGCGACAGATAACATTTCATTTCTTCTGTTTACCTGTTTCCACTGAAATCGTTATGTTTCACGTTGTTTATTGAAGCCGGAAATAATAGTTGCTATTATTTCATAACAAACATTGTTCATAAATCAACACAAATATAATACGCGTGCACAAGTTTTAATTCCAAACTATATTACAAATCCATTCGGGGATTTGTAAAAATGAATTATTCTGAATGCTATTTATAAATTTTACACTTTATAAAAACTCAACGATCCTCTCGTTTTCACAGTTGGAGGGGCCCTTTGATTTCAAGTAGGATGATTTTCGGCTGAACGATATTAATGACACTTGATGGGTTTAACGAAAGTTATTAAATTATGCATAGATTCCAATAAAGCACACGCCATTCTCGATCATAAAAATATTTCAGAACTTATATTTTTGTTCTCCTCACAAAAGTACGCCGACAATGCTCTATTTGTAAACGGATGCCGAGCCGCTCAATAATGCGTAAGCGAGAAAAATGATAAACGACGCGAAATAAACTGGAACGCACATTATAACGACGAAGATTAAAAATATTTCCGCCAGAATAGAATAGTTGTCGTTTTATCACAATTCAACATTTGTTATTTTCACGCGGAAAAATTATACAAATTAGTCCATTAATATCACGAGATATTAAGAGCGATAATAAATAATAGGGTTTTCCACCAAAATTAAGCTGTTTTGTACTATTTATAAAATTACATCTCTCGCTATTGTTTCGTTTTTTGTCACGTTTTAATAAAGGGATGGTACATTTTAATCAATACTTTTAACTTTTTTTTTTTTTTTTTAATATGAAAATAGAAAAGTTTCTTTCTAATACATTTTTTTTTTTTTTTTTT
>JABFQA010000464.1:0-19869 GCA_022817065.1 Probaryconus sp. ZL-2020 | reverse complement strand
ATACTAAATAATAAATTACATAACATTGTTGTAATGATTAAAATCACATTTTACGTAATAAATATAAATATTTATAAATAAATTGCATTTAAACAGATTAAATTCAATATCTAACTAGCGCCCGTTAGGGTTCTAGCTAGATTTACTAATCTAGATTTTGACCAGATCTACTATGCAAAATCTTGAATAGGTTTAGTCAAGTTTAACTAGTCTAGTTTTACCTTATCATCGCCTTTCTAGAGTTTGTAAAGTTTTGACTAGACAAATGCGACTAGCCTCAGCCTTATCAGCCCCTTAACTGAACTAGGCATTGCCTTGTTGGATTTTTACTTGGGTATCCCCCTTAAGGTAATTCTATCAAAATTCCAAAATGAACGGATCTTTTTAAAAATTTAATGAGTAAAAATATACATTATTGTACATCAGTACACAAAATTTGAGGAAAATTGATCCACATTAGCCTGAGATATTGAGTTTCAAAAATGCATAAATTAACATTAGCTCTTATGGAGCAGACTCTGTTTAGGTTAGTTATTTCATTTTAACAAAATAAGTAATGAACAGAATTAGATGAGGAACTGATATATTGTATTTCTCATCATATAATATATTATATTAAAAGTTGAAATATATTTACCACATAGTTTTTAAATAAACAAACAGCATAAATAAATAAACGCTGGAGACAACGGAATGATGACATTTTATCGGTTAATAAGTACAGTCAAGTTTAATAATTAAAGACATATTTCACGATTTTCATACATATTCAAGTACATTTTTATTAATTACAGCAATTTTGTCTTTTTTTATTGGTAAGATGTACAATTTATATTTAAGATTATCAAAAAAACATTATTTAAACAAATTTTTAAATTTTGAATATAACTGTCGCGATAGAACTGGGTTAAGAAAATGTCCAAATCTTTGGACTGAAATGGGAAAAAAAAATTATTCCCATTTGCGTAATTCTTAAAACAAAACGACAAAAAGATTTAATATCATTAAAAAGCAAGACTCCCCAAAATCAATATCTTTCTCATTAGACATATTTATTTTTTCTATGAAGAACAAGAAAGAGCAATGTAAACTAATTTAAATAACAATTTATTACATATTTAAATAATTTAATAACAATTCAGAACAAAATACAATAATATAAAGCAAGAACGAAGGTGTCTCAAAAAATCACTCTGGATCTGATGAATTAATTATAGTTCTTTGGTTTCCGCATTGGAGGCATTTTACAAAAGTGCTTGAATGTTCATTGCGGATATTCCTTTTGCATGTGTTACATTGCTATTTTCATTTTTCTATCTACAGCAACTGGATACATTACGCAGCGTCGTCGTGGACGTTTGGATGGTGATACTTCTGTTCAATTGTTGGTCTGCTTTTTATCAGCGAAAACTTCTTGCACGAGAGCTTTGTGTCTAGAATTCAAGTTTGTTGTGTTCCTTGCTTTAATTAGAAGATATGTCAGTTTATCCGCAAGTTGAATACGGAATTTCTTTCGTTGATCACCTATGTTGTGTTTGTAACACAAATAAATTATATTTCATTAAACATTCAGCTAGTTTTATTATATTAAAGAATTACAATAATGTCCATTTCAAACAGTTTCTCAAGTATGAATGACAGAATTAGTATATTATAAAAAAAGAATAAATGTGTCCATGGTAACAAAAATAAGAATTAAGAATGAATGTGAAATGAATGTAAATTTGAATTTGAAGACAAAACAACCTACTAATTTACTCTTCACAATCTAACTTTATTTGCTGCATTGTTATCCTATTGGGTCTTTCAAGTTCAGACCATTAATAATATCCATAAATACAAAAAAATCGCATATCGCTTATGCATCATATTTTAATTATTAATTTTACCTTGGCCTTTAAAGACTCATAGAGATGACGAAGAGCTATTATTGGTCTTATTTGCGTTTCTGAACAAAACAAATGCCGCAATTTCTGCAACGTTAAAAAAATTCATAAATCACGTATTTAGCCACCGATTGGATTCTGCCGAATGGGTATGGCACATTTGATCTAAAATATGCACATCACCTTTTGTTTTTTTAAACTTATCTCTGCGTTTCCATTGTGACGTGGCCAATGCACGCACAAAAATTTTTATTCTGGAAAGATCGCTCACTCCTCACAGTCTACACTGCAAGGCCAAAATTTCTAATGAATGGATGTTTCCATTCGGCCACGCGTCAATCAACCAATGATTGACGACTTGAGACTTTTGGAGTAATGTGTGATGTGCGCCGGAGGCGCCGATCAGCCGGTTGCCGCCGACGCATATCATTCGTCTCTGGTGGGTGAAGTCGACCAGTTGTGTGACAACTTGTTTTTGAAAAAAAAAGAAAATTTAAAATCTGTGTGGCGAGCGTGAGGCCTGAGTGGGTGATATTTTTTTTTTATTGGTTGCCATGGAGCATTTCGGCTTGTTCCTCCAGGAGATGGAAAATTTAAAGATCAAATATGATACTCTCCTGGAGGAACACGTGCAGCAGAGGCGCGGTAAGTGCTAGGCACTATCTCTCTCTCTCTGATCAGAAAATTATAAGTGTGTCTCTTTTTCGAGAACAAAAGTTTTGATAATTTGATAATGTGTAGTAGGTGAACTCGCCCTCTTTTTCTTTCCGTAAATCGAAATAATAATTGAAAACTTTATTTTAATTTTTTATAAATATTTGATGCTTGAATAAATTGGAATTCAATTTTGAATGTTTGGTTTCCTATTCTTTTATTAAATGTGATGTAAATTTAACCCTGAGTGTTTGTCTAATTTATTTTATTTCGTTAACTTTTATTGAAAATTATTTATTAATTTATCTGATTAAAATTCACATCACACCATTTTCTTCAGCATTCATTAAAAAGTGATGCAGAGAAGATAGGCAAATAACTGCGCGACTTTTTTTAGGAACGTACGATAACAGAGTGAAATATTTACGAAATCCAAATAAATTGGATAATGCTGTTCTCCTTTTGGAAGCTTTGAACTCCGCGGAAACAAAACGTTTCCTTTTTACGCACCGTACCGACGCATGTCATCCATTTTTATGTAAATGCTTTGTCAATCCATAAAACGTGAAATATTGTTAAACGTAATATTTTGTCTGGACTGATAATAAGGTTCACATAACAGCGCAACGGTAGATAGTGCTATTCCTGTTTTCCGCGCGGAGTATAATCGTTCACGACTAAGATACACAACGCTCAAAGGATAGCCCGTCTCAGCTTCACGAACCCAAAAACTTTTTAAATCATATTTATATGGCTTACTAAGTAAATATTGTTAAAACGATAAATGCGCCCCCGGAACTGATCCAGATGTTCATTCACGGTGAAGTAGAGTCGAGCCAAATAATGAGATAACAAGTTGTTCACGGAAAGTTCATAAACTAGGCGAAATGGTGCCAGTTTGTTTTGTTGTCGACGAATGCTTCGGGTGTCTTTATCATCGAAACGAATGAAACGAAGAATTGATGCATATAGTGATAAACTCATTGTCGCTCTAAATAATATTTAGTAAATATCGGATGTCCACGAAGTCATCCGTAGAATTATTTTGTTTTGAAGAATTTACTTTAGAACCCCAAAAAAATCTTTACAGGTAAAAAAGGACGTACCAAGAGTGATAGTCCCCCCAAAAATCTGTCCCCAACAAACTCTTCTTAAATAAATAAATTTCTTAAAAACTTTTCCTTAAATAAATATTACTTAAAAAAGATGTGAAATCACTTATTAAGCCAAGTGAAAAAAAACTCGCATAAACTCACAGAACATGCGAAAAATGTTCTGTAATATAACTGCATGAAAACTTGAAACGTATAAATCAAAATTCAAAACTGCATACTGTCTAAAAAAATGGTTCTAAACCGGGCGTCACGCTTTTTTCTGCAAAAAATACAAATCTTACAAAAAATACGATACTTATAAATCTTGTCCAATGGCTTTAATCGACTGATATATTATAATAGACGCCCTTTACAATTATCAGTAACCGATTTTTAGTCAGTAAATTTTCTGAAATTATATGTACCTTTATAAATAAATAAGGAAATATACGTTACAACACAAATGTTCAGTTGTATCAAAAATCAAAAGTTTTCTCATATAATAGTTAACATATATTTTGAATTAACAAATTTTAATGATATTGATTTTGATATTATAATTTGCGAAAAAGCGCGACAACAAGGTTTAGAGCCATTTTTTAGACTGTATGCAGTTTGGAATTTTTATTTATACGTTTCAAGTTTTCATGCAGTTATATTACAGAACATTTTTTGCATGTTCTGTGAGTTTATGCGAGTTTTTTTCACTTGGCTTAATAAGTGATTTCACATCTTTTTTATAAAATACTTATTCAAGGAAAAGTTCTTAGGAAATTTATTTATTTAAGAAAAGTTTGTTGGGGACAGATTTTTGGGGGAACGATCACCCTTGGCTCGTCCTTTTTTTACCTGTAAAGGTTTTTTTGGGTTTGTAATATACGTATAATATACATATAATATACGTTATGTTCTATCAGGGATACATCTACTGTTCATGTAATTTGTCCCGAATAATTTGGAAGGGTACTGTAATTGTTTAACTTATTTCCTTTAATTTTAGGCAATTTTACGTCGCTTAAATAGATATCCAAATGTACCTGTCGAATTTATAGGAATGTTATTTTCCCTGCCACTACTTCCCACAGAATTGATGGAGGAAGCATTTGCGCTTATTAGACAGGAGGCAGTTCGACTGAGGATATTAACATTTTTCCAATATTTGGAAAGGACATGGTTGCAAAAAGCAGACATAATATCTGTAAATAATGTTTTGTTAAGGACAAATGGACATATTGAAAATGGCAACCGATATTTAAAAGCTAAATTTGGGATTCATCCAAATTTATGGTTTTTCTTAGGTGAGTAGAATTTTACAAATGAAAAATTTTTCTTCAGGGGCCTATTTCTCGCCTTTGATACGTAACATACTATTCTATCGTTTGAGGATTTATTCTAATTTTTAGAAGATTTTCTCTTATAATTATGAAATTATCTTTAATTGTTGGAGGATATTTTCAATCGAAAAAGGGGTTCAATTTGTTAATTTTGTTAGCTAAAAGGGAATTCGTTTTATCGAGAAAAGAGATAAAAAATGTCATGTTTAATCTTCAGGAATCTCTCCCTATCTCCTAACTGAAAATTAAATAAGATAGGGTCATGAGTAGTGTTTGTAACTGCAGCGACAAAATACATGCGCAGTATATATACACTGGTCACAAGTAACATTTGATGCGCAGTTAGAAACAATGGTCATGAGCAACATTTGACATTTCTAATAGTAGATAGAAGTAGATTAGGGTGTCTAAAAATCATGATTTTTTTAAAAAAATCAAAAAAATCGATTTATTTGATTTAAATCAGATTTAAATCATGATTTAAATCAAAATTTTTTTTCAATATTTTACAAAAGAAGTGGCTCAAAATATAAAAAAACTGATATTCGTAACATTTATTATACAAATGAAAATAATTCATCCACAAAATTGAATTTCCTTTTTTTACTTGTTTATTGCTAAAATTATAATTAAATTAAAAAAATATATGAAATTATACTTAAGAAAACATGAAAAGTATTTATATGAATCTAATATTATTCATATTTTGATATGAAATCCTAAAATCTTAAAAATTTATAATTTATTTTAATTTATCATATTACATTGACAGTGAAAGAATTAAATAAATTATTATAATTTTAGTTTTTATTTTATTCCGCCTTTTGTCGATATTCGACAGACTGTTTTTTAATTAAGAAATTCAAACAGCCCGCTCAAGAATGAACCAATAAGCATCCCAGAATTTAGCTATTGGTCGATTTAAATTTCTTGTTTACATTCGTCTTCAAAGACAATTTCAAAGTTAAACTGTGTTTTTTGTTGAACATTGTTATAATACTGCAGAGCTATTAAAAATGTCCGGGAGAAAAAAAGATGCTGTATGGATCAATTATGATGAAATTAAAGAATCGAAATGGCCACGTGTAAAGTGTAAACACTGTGGGAAAGAAATGCAAGCGATTATTGCACGAATGAAAACTCATTCAGATAGTTGTCCATCTCCATCTTCCTCAAAACAAAATAATGATACTAATACATCGAATGATACTTATCAAGGTAATTATTGAAATTAAATATTTTGTATAAAGTTGAAATTAAAACGATTTAATACGTAGCGTAATCCATTAAGGTCCATGGTGATTCTTCAAACCGATTTTTACAATAAACAAATGACGATACAACAAAAATTAAAGTAAAATTAAACAAAATTTGTCTATTTTTTATATTTTATGTTTTAGGATACATTTTTATAATTTATAAAAAATAATTAAATAATGAAGAAATTGTTTATGTTTTTTATTTTTGTATTTTAAATGTTTATAATAAATTTAGAAAACTTGACTATTAGTTAATAATACATACATGAATACAACAAAAAATAAAGCGTAAATAAAATGTTTCTATATTAATAGTAGGTTTTGAGTTAATATTGTATGTGTTTATTATAATTTTAGAAACATTCAAATTAATATATTTTTCAAAAATGTTGATGTTTTAGAATCATCTATAACTAAAAGGACAATAGCCGAAGATTTGAAGCCAAGAAAGAAGATAAAAACCAATGTAGAAAATTTCATTTGTGTTACTACCCATGAGCAAAAGAGAGAGTTTGATTTGCAAGTTGCTCGTTACGTATATTCAACTAATGCCCCATTTCGCGTTGTTGAACACCAAGAGTTCAAAAAACTTTGTTCATCACTAAGACCAGGATATGTTCCACCAAAAAAAGATAAAATAGGAAACGAATTACTTAATGAAGTTTATAACATGGAACAACAGAAAGTGATCCAGCTTCTGGAAAATAAAGTGGTTTCATTATCAATCGACGGATGGTCAAATATACGCAACGAGCCAGTCATTGCTGTTTGCGTAGTAGATGAGTCTGGAAAATCATATTTAGTGGATGCTGTTGACACATCTGGAAATCAACATACCTCAGAGTATCTGGAGGAAATTGTAAAAAAATCTATAAACAAGATTCAAGACATTTACAAATGTATTATTGGAAGCATAGTAACAGATAATGCTGCCAATATGACATGTATGAGAAAAATGATATCAGTTAACAATGTCAGTGTCATTACATACGGTTGCTCCGCTCATGTTTTAAATTTAACAGCCAAAGACATGGAAATTCCGCAGGCCACAAAGCACATTGAATTTGCAATAAAATATTTTCGGAACAACCACTTCGCTCGAGCTAAATTCAATGAGCTAAAAACTGGAAATAATCTTGTACTACCATTGGAAATAAGATGGAATACGATGTGTCTTTCACTTAAGCACTATTTGGAAAATTGGTTTACATTAGTACAAATTTGTGAAGAATACAAAGAGAACATCGAATCAGAAGTGAAAAAAATAGTTTTAAACATGGCCATTAAAAGGAACGCCGAAGATATGTTGGCTATATTAAAACCAATCTCTGATGCGTTAACCCAAATCGAAGGTAAAATCTTAAAAAAAAAGTTAAACATTTTTTGTTTAATATTAAAAACGAACCAAAACAGATAAATTTATTATTTTTCCTGAGTTTTTTTAAATTTGTTCTTTTGAAAATTCTTCCATTATGATAAATACAGAATAAAATTTTCTATTACTTTTGTAAAACAGAAATTTATTTTTTTTACTTTAACTCTGTATTTTCAATTCCAGTTTGTAATGTTAATGTATATTGATAATTATTATAAACTTTAATTTTACACATTTTAACAAACAAATTTTTTACAGGAAATTCTTGCACCATAGGAGATGCAGTATACATTTGGAAAAAACTGGATGAAATTCTACGACCAATTTTAAATACAGCTCAAAAGAAACAATTTAAAAAGCGTTATGAGCAATGTTTAACAGCAAGTCACTTTTTGTGTTTTATGCTGATGCCAAAATATTATTCTGAAGCAAAATTATTACTGACATCAACAGAAAAAGAAAAGGTGTTCGATTTTTTGAAAGAAAAGTATGGTGATGTAGGTGTGGAAATTACAGCAAAAATATTACAATATGAACTTGGTATCACAGAGTTTACTGGCACACTGATGGAACCAAAAATCATGGATTCATTATCAGCTGTACAGTGGTGGAAAGCCATGCAAGAGCTGAAACATATTTTAACAGATGAAGAAGAGAAAATTGTTTTACAGCATTTGACAGCAATTGCATCCTCCGCTAGTACGGAACGCGTATTATCTACGTTCGGTTTGGTTCATTCCAAGATTCGCAATCAATTAGGAACCGAAAAGTCGTCCAAGCTTGTTTTTTATATAAACATATGAATTATAAATAATTTATAATAACAAAATAAAGAGTTAATACAAAAATAAAATGAAAATAAACAAATTATTTGGAAGATATTATTTGATTTAAATCAATGATTTTTATAAAAAAATCATTTCATTTAAATCGCGATTTAAATCAATGATTTAAATCATGTGATTTAAATCCTCGACACCCTACGGTGGAGCCAAAGAAGTTGCTGGAGCGGAAGGAGCCGGTGGAGCCAAAGAAGTTGGTGGAACGGAAGGAACCGGTGGAGCCAAAGAAGTTGGCAGAACGGTGGCAGCCGGTGGAGCTGGATAATGCGACATACGTGGCGCATAAAACAGGCCACCAGGATGGCACATGGTGGCATTGATCGGAAAAACCGTCATCACCGGCGACGTCTGGCCGATGGGCATGTCGAGCCTCAAACTCAGTTCTGCCTGGTAAACACGGCCACAAGAACAAAAAGCCCGCACAGATAACAAATAATCCCGGGCTGCGTGGCCACATTGGAGGCAGAAGCACGTTTGGTTTAGGGATACAATCTGGAAAAGAAAAATAGAAAAATGAATAGATCAGAAAAATACATAAAGTACGTCTTTTAGATATAGAAACAAAGACACTTACCATTGTGCTGGGCTGCATTTTGACAGCGGTGGACTCACGACTGATGATGATAATTGCTGGACACTGAAAGAACTGCAACTAAATCGCGACACCTCGGAACAAATTATATACCTCATTATAAAATAGGGCTTAGGAGATGGAATAATAAGAATTAGATTCACTTGACACAAGAAGAGATGTGATAAAGGTGTCCAGTGAAATCAGAAAGACTTTATCTCACCAAATTCTACGTAGATGCGTTAGCCAGAAGAAACGAGTTGGGCTATCTTTGCAAAAGTGCAACAGAGTCTTGTTACAATTATTGAACTAGGAAGAATAGCCAATAGACTTGGGATTTCATTTTCATTCACCAACGTAGTAAAATCAAAACGGGACAGATTAAAATAGCAGCAGTAAGCTCTATCACGAAACGAATCGATAATTTCCTCGCCTCACCCCTAAATAAAGATATTTTAATTCTCAAAATAACATGACGAAATTTCCTTTCCTACGAAATAATGCGAAACCTTCTCCCCATGGACATAATGGTAGCGCTATATAACCGCTATTATCCCCACATAAGACGTGTACAGAAATTATAATGAAACTTACGAATCATTTATTATTAAATAGGAAACAACGAAATCAAAAGGATCAATGGACGAACACCATGACGAGGACGAAGAAGAATTGACAAAGGTCAATCAAAAATTAGTATACTGGGGCTTGGAACATCTGACCAATGCCCCAAAGGAAAAGAAAACACGAGCTATAACACAGGCTCACTTGAGAAAACAAGAAAGAGACCACGCTCGGAAATTAAAACGGGAAGATATTATTTGCGAAGTACTCTCAGAATTTTCGAGAAAGCTAAATTTGCCATACTACGTTATTGAAAAGAAAATTAAGAAGGGAACACTTAAGATCGGAAAAGGCGACCACATCTGGGCACAGGTCACAGATTTCCTCGATAGAAATGGGAGAAAATATTAAACAAATATACACAGCAAGCCGGCGGATCGAGTTACAAAACTCGATACCCGGCACACGCCTACCAGCGTATTATGCATAGTCTAGGGTATATAATCATTATTCAGTTAAGAAGTTAAGAAACTAAGTAATCTTTTCTATTCACACATAAGTTAAGTCTCAAGATTAGCGCGCACTACGGGCGCCCAGAAACCAGACACGATATTGCAAAAACTCTACCACGTATGAACACGGCGGATTGAATTACATTAATCACGATAGAAATAAGTAAATACAATGAATAAAACTATCAAATGCCTTGTTGCAGACATTATCGAGGCGTTTCATCTCAGCATTATACTAGAAAGAGAGAGAGAGAGAGAAAGAGGACCGGTAATAGATAAAGAGGAGGAGAGAAATAAGTCTGGAAATCAGTACGATCTGTACAACAATTTCCAACAACCAAAATGTTCTCTACAATCATACTTATAACCATTTGTACTTTCGGTAATTCTATGCAAAAAACCTTAAATGAACCGATCGAAAGCCAATCCGTAATAATAATAGAGCGAAGCGTAAACGTCGGATTGATAAACGGACATATAAAAATATTACACTATATAGATTTTAGCAAATTAAGCATGGCACGAGACGAATTGAATTCTTATGTATTAAAATTCACCCAAAGCATTAATGATCAACGCAATGTAACGAACGACCGATTACGTTTAATAACCAATAGACTACTAAACATAAATCTGACCGAAAAATCAATTCATGACGTCGTAGATCCAAACCGAAAGAAAAGAGGAGCAGCTCTCGGATTTCTCGGAGATTTAGCAAAAACAATTTTTGGTACTCCAACCGAAGGAGATTTGGAGGCATGCGAGACTCTAATATCAAATAATCAGAAACAGTTAGAAGAACTCACGCAAATCTTCACCGAACAGACATTAATCACAAAACAATCCTTTGCCAAAATCGAAAGCTCAATAAACCATTTAAACACCTTGTACAATCATACTCAAGCACACATAGAACAAATACGACAACAACTAAACAACAATATACAAGACATTCAAAAAATAAATAACCACATGGAAACTGACTCCATACTATCAGTCCTAGAAAGTTCAGTAGACATCCTACAAAGCAAATATGATGAAATCCTGCAAGCCATACTAATTAGCAAAAAGGGTATAATTCACCCGAAAATTCTAACCTTGAAGGAAGTATTACAACAAATTCAAACAGAAGCATCCGATTTGCTAGATTCACAACTGAGAAAACTCATGTATATTATACTTATACCACACCTCCAGAAGATCACTTTTCAATTATATCAGGTAACATCCTTTCCGATAAACTCCAGCATAGGATACGCGTATATAAAGCCAAAGTCAAAAAATTATATCGTTAATCACGAAAAGAGTATTTACGCCCCTCTTCGGGAAATGACCTGCAAAATTGCAAAAACATTAAGAAAGAAAAACTCTGCGACAAACCGTTGATAATCAAGAAGTTCTCCGAAAATTCACCCTGCGAAGTTAAAACCATCTTTAATAAAACAATAGAAAACATCGTCGCCTGCGACGTGAGAATTTCAAAGGATCGTAAAAACCACTGGATTCCATCCCTTGACCCTTACCGTCTATTTTACTCACTAATAGACGAGATCGATGCTAAAATAAGTTGTAATAAAGAAACCGATAACCTCCGAATACACGGACTCGGCACAATCAAATTATCAAAAAATTGTACTGTGGAAACCAGAGATTTTTATTTCAAAACAAAGAATGACGTAAAATTGTCCTCGTATAAGTTAGTTCACTCCAGCATATATATAAATATATCCGAGAGTATCGTAAAATTAGGTTTGAAAACAAATAACCAACTAACAAAAGCCATATTACTCCCCGCTATTGAAGCTATCGAAACGTATGATATAGACCTAGGAATAGAAGCCGCTAAACATGACGAAATCATAAAGACCTCTAAACAACTAAGCGACCATTACGCGATGCAAAATAGCCTTGTTGTTAGGAAGACTAGCTACGCGGCCGTGGGAATTATCCTTCTGATAGTAATTATCGCCATAGCGAGAATCATCACAAAAAAC
The DNA here is from genome assembly GCA_022817065.1 of Probaryconus sp. ZL-2020. Taxonomy (NCBI): domain Eukaryota; kingdom Metazoa; phylum Arthropoda; class Insecta; order Hymenoptera; family Scelionidae; genus Probaryconus; species Probaryconus sp. ZL-2020. The sequence continues at coordinate 7,784 of JABFQA010000464.1, read as the reverse complement.
GCGGCTGCTAAACAAATACCCATATTTAAATAAATGTAATCGAGCGTTGTGCAGGCGCCGCATAGAATAAATAACATAAGCAAATAATCCAAACTAGAATGTATTGTTTTACTAATACGAAATCTATACATATACACATTCAAATCTATATAATCAAATAAATAGGTCCAGAGTCTAAGTTCCGACAGCACATGTGTATCATAACCCTGTAAGCTCACTCACTGAAACCATCAGGAGAAGAGCAACAAATCCCGGAACACATACTGTTTCCGTTATCTGTTACAGGGGAAAGTCCAACTGGAACAGCACCTTCATATCAAGGACGATCATCGACGAGGACATCATCATTGAAGATACAGGCTGGTCAACTTGTGACCCTTGGCCTATTTTTCCAAATGTATCCTAGTTGTAAGACAAATCTAAAGGGCCGCAGGAACTCCTACGCGACACATACACTAACACTAACACTTTCTTTTTTCCTTCCTTTAATTAATTCTGAACAGTCTAAGTAAAAATTACAAATAGCAACCACCCTTTCTTTTGGCGACGAACTCGTCGCTCCGATAAGGGGGAAGGAGCTGTTACATCCGAACGTCATCTGTTTGGTTACTATTATCATTATCTAATTTTCTTTAATTAAATCCACGTACGAATGTAACATGCAACACGCTAGGCATTTCTTTCAGTAAAATAATCATAATCATAAAACGCGCTATTCGCTCACGCATTGCCACTTTTACTTTAGCGAACACAAGATGCAATTCGCCAAACCATCATAATCATAATTCGCGATATTCGCGTTCAACTCCACGACTTTACTTTATTAAATACGACAAGACAACTCTTTTCTGAGAAAAGAATCCGAGCACGTGCAAGATTTAGCATTGAAAATTAAAACACGCGTTACGCTACATTATGAATACACACTAGTGAAATAAGAGACGAAGAATTCGACACCGTCGGATGCTGTTTACAAACAACAATTAAACGACATCGAAAAATATTTTGCTCTCTGTTCCTGGAAATGTGCGCAAAGCACATCTCCAGGTCAGCAGTTTTCAGCCTATAAAAAGAGTGAATTTTGTGTACTCGCTCTCATTCACCGCAACTAAGTAGATCAAGTAATACCATCTAAATTGTCGTCGAATTAAAGTATCCATTAGTATACGCGAAGTAAAATAACTAAGTTGTTCTCGCGGAAATCCGGAACTCCAGTTACGGCTCCGCTCCTATACATCGCTACGCCACGAAGGACCAAGCGCTTTGAAACGGCTCACGACTAGCCTCTTCGCTATATTCGACTCAATACATTGACATCCGGCCTTTTGTAAGGGAGTTCTGCGCCATCAATAAATAATCACGTTTAAAGGTGGAATTTCAATTTAATCTAGTACCAATCATCATCCCTAATCTTCTACAATTTGTGGCAATTCGTTGTTACGTATTGAAAAATATTACAATCGAATATCATTTCGATTATAAATCACTAATGAAACAAATAAAATAAATAAAGATACGTAACAGCAATAAAATTTTTGGCCCTACGGACAGGATACAAAAATTGCCACAGGATAAATGGTACTGTTATTCAAACGAGGCACTAGTTACACCATCTTCAAATCGGAACAAGGCGAAATAAAGAAAAACGACAAGCCTACAAAAGAGGACCCAGCATTAGAACAACCCTCAACGGTAATCACTGACGAAATATCGACCATCACCAATAATCTGCGAAGACTTACAGCAGGATTGGAACAGCTGTGATCGCACTAGTAGCCGACGCATCTTCAACAAACCCCAAGCGCATAGAACCTCTTCGGTGAGTGAGCAACATTTTTACACTCTGTAAATTGAGATCATTCAGGAATAGAATTGTTGTCCGAATTCATTTAATTTACATTTTATAACTCCTGTGAATCTCCCGTCATTGCTAACCCAGCAATTTCAATTCGTTTTCTAACGACCACGGGACTAACAACAGGAATAATCACTATCATTAACTATCCCGTGAAAAAATAATTTACCTGAAAATGCTGTTACGATCCGGCATTATCATGCCATTATCGCAACCGTTCTCACGGCGTATAATTTTCAGTCTCAACGGTTTTGCAACCGTTGGTCTTATATCAGGGGTTCATAGTTCCTATTCCGACAATTCCGTCGCGACAGTTAACGTCTCACGGCATATTGCGGGTGTTATTCGCAGAAACTCAGAGATTAGCGAAAATGCTGACCATTGCCGACCAACGGCCAGATGCACGTGTGCAAGCCGTTGCACACGGCACCCGCGCTCTCACGGTAGTCCTTTAAAAGACTCGACGCACGGCGTCGAGTCGCTCAATCATTCGTCTCTCGTATTCGAATCATTAACTCTTGACAAACGGCTCGTTGTTTCACAACCCACCGTTAAGTCTTCCCATTCACACCGATCTAATCTCAAATATTTCGCTAATCTCTCGAGTTCGTCTCACTTGTAATAATTTGAACTAAAACGCGATCGAATAAATAAGCACTAGGAAACGCTCATTCGGACTTATTGCCCTTCTTGGGTCACGCTACCCTTACCCTTTCACTTAATTAAACGTGACGAGAGTAACAGAATTAAAAAAAATTATGCTTTATAGAAAATACATGTTTAGTAAAGGTAATTCAAAATTATAAACACAACTTTAATATAATTTAGTAGATTTCATTTATTACAATATTTATTATATTAATAATTTTATCATGTCTCCGATAGGGAATACATAATTTGAAATATACATATATTATAGGTATATTATACATATAAGAGCTAAATAATAGCTAAATGTCCATCTAATATACGTATAATATATGTATTGTTCTATTAGGGGTGTTTTGTTTCAGTTATTCCAGAAAAAAAAATTATTATTATAAATTATTAAAAAAATGTTTTTGCAAATGTTTTGCAATCTAACTACTGCATACATCTAATTAATATATAAACTTATTCTAAATTTTATAATATTCAGACCTGAAGAAAATTTTTCACAACGTTAAATACATACCCCAACAGAAGCCCAACGTTGTAGAAACATTGGAACAACGCTATGAGAAAACGTTGCTGTAACATTGGTGCAACGTCACTGAATTTTTCAGCAATGTTGTACTGTCAACAGAAATACTATTATAGCAACGTTGCACCAACGTTACACAACGTATCAGAACATTGCATTAACGTTATGCGAAACATTATGCAAAACGGTTACTAAATATTATGCAACGTTAATGCAATATTCTGAAACATTATGTCACGTTGGTGTGACATTGCTATAACGGTATTTCTGCGGACATTGCAATGTTACCAAAACATTCAGTGACGTTGCACCAATGTTACAGCAACGTTTTTGACAACGTTGTTCCAATGTTGCTGCAATGTTGCGCTTCTGTTGGGGTAGTAGTTATAGACTACTTGATCCTAAAGTAATGAGAGTTATATTTTAGTACAGTAGTCAGATATTTTTTAAATTTACTTTTGAATGATCCGCTGTCCGTCGAACATGCAAAATCCAACACTTGCGGCACTTGTGTCAATAACTTATGGACTCCTTCGATATAGAATTCAGTTTTCTAAATTCAGTTTATAAATTAATATTTTTTTATCTCAGCAGTTTTACTGTACTATTAAGTGTTGAAATAAACAATATTTACAAATCAGGTTATTTCATTTGTGAATGTTCTCATCCATTTCAAATGAATATGAAAAACTTTTCTTTATAATATAAAGTTTATATTGACATTTATTTGATTGAAATTAGTTAAAATTATAAATTACTAAATTCAATTACAATTTTAGTAACTTACTTGAAACCTATATTTTGATATCATCATTTTCAATTTGTTTGAGGCTTTTATATAAACTTTTTATATTAAAGAACAAGTTATCTGAATGTACACTATCGTCTTGCTTATAGGAAAATTGAATATTTCATCAGTTTTTGATAATTTGTCAGACGAACAGTATCTTCCACTTCTACAATCCTTCTGAAGATTATGTAGAAATATTACATGAAAATCTGTAAACAGAATTTACATTCAAGTTGATTATTCATCGATATACACTAAAAAAATTTTATGAATAGTGTTGGTAAAAATCAGGATTTAAAAAAATCAATAAAATCTGATTTCTCTGATTTCATTCTAGAATCTTTCAAAATAATCTTCACTACAGTATTTTCAGAAACAAACTTCACTGAAAAATTATAAAAATCTATCTAAAAATAAAAATATTTACCAAAAATCTATCTATAAATAAAAATATTTACTAAAAAAATTCATAAAAAAATCTTCAAATCTGTTTAGTGAAGATTGTCATTGAAGATTCTTCGGTGAAGTTTATTTTTATGGATCCTTTATTCAAGATTATTATAAAGATTTTTATCGTGCAATAAATAAAAAAGTTGATAAAAAGAAATATTAAAGGTCGAAAATGATTAGTTACTGCAAGATTTAAATAAAAAAAAAAACAATTAAAAAAAACAGTTAATCAGGAATTAATTAGGATTTAAATCAGTGATTTTGATGAAATGATTTAACTAGTTGAGCTATGACCGTCTCCAATTGTCTCGGGACGGCGTCCGTGGGGGTACAGGTAATACGGCTAAAGTCAATGTGGAGGGGAAATGTAACATGGCTCAATAAGTTTAATCATCGCAACTGTTTGTGAATAATTAAAATTTACTAGTAATTGATTTTAAAATTATATATTGATATATTATATATATATTATTATGTGAAAGAGCTATATAAGAGATAAATGTTCATTTGTTCATTGAAGAAATTGTAATACAGACAAAATTTTAAATCTTACCTGTTTGCTCCATCTGAATGCAGAAACGGGAAAACTGCTGATTCACGATTATTTTTCCATAATGGCAATTTTATGCATTTATTTGTAATGTCTGTAACAGGTCAACATTGCAGTTTAGATAGTTTCTTTACTTTGTAAATTCCTAAAATTGTCGACGAGCATGGAAGTGTATATAGAGGTTCAATGTTTAGATATCTTCTACCAATGATACACAATTCATTAACGTTACGGTAAGCAAAATTCTTAATAATCACAATATCCTGTTTTATTCGACAGCAGTTGTTGGGTATTACAGAGCTGAAGCTCAATTCATTTAGCATAATGCTTTAAAACTGTGGTCCATGACATGTTTCCAATAATGGTCCTTTTAATGTTGCCCTTTACTTTTCATGCCTTTGTTGTGTTCTAATAATTTAAAATGACCATAATTTTCAATTTCATTTATTCGGTTACTAATTTGTTCCAGTGGCTTTTCAGGTTTGCGTATCAGTTTCTTCAAATGTCGCATAAAATTTTCAAATTCAAAAGCAGAAAAATTATCTATTGATACACCAAGGCTTGCAATATCATCAGTAATGTGAATTAAGTTATGCATATTTTGTGTTATTTCAGTTTTACCGTATATCTGCTCAATTGATTGTACAAAGTACTGCAGCAAAGTATGGGCGTAGTCAATATCGTTCATTGATGCATATCTACTAATTAGTCTGAAAGCAACGTGTAATGCTAAAAAAGGAGTCAAGAATTCTGTTTTATCATGAAATATGAGACTTAAGATCACAGGACCAACATATGCCAAGAAAAGACGAGAATGTAAAGCTTTCCATTTAACACATTTTTTTAGATCACCCGTTTTACGACCAAATTCTTTAGGTATATATTTCTTTATGCAAATTAAATAAAACGATGCTTTACGAATTTCTAAAGGAGTCCAGCGTTTTTCATCTCTTTCAAATTTATTTAATTTTCGTCCATATACCCAAATACTAACTAATTTACGGACAACGCCAAGACAGATGAGATGCATATAATCTAATGGGAGTTGGTGTATTAGATTTAAATTGGGTATTTTAGTTAAAGCACTTAACGAAAAACGATTATCTGTTTCGTCTTGCAAGTCATTATCTATTCCGTTGACGCATTTATTTCGCATTTCATCATCATTTCTTTTTGCACAATTCAATTCGGGAAAACAAACTCGTCTACTTATATATTCTCCTTTAGTTTTGCATTTGAAACAACTATAGTAACCACAGTGACTTTTTGTTTCCAATATAAATGATTTTGCAGGTAAATCACATATTATTGCAAAAATTTCGCCATAATATGTCTCATCGTTAATTATTATTCCTTTACTCATAAAATCATTGATATCTTGTACAAAGTTATGTAAAAAATGTTTTGCTGAATCGGGTTGTGAAGGTCTGTAATAACATCCGATAACAAAAATATCTCCATCAGGAAAAACTGAAGACAGAATTGGCCATAAATGCATATCTGGATCTTTTGATATGGGTATGCCATCGATGCCAATTTTAAGTTTAATCGGATTTTGAACGATTGTTTTTTTTTAATATAATTCTGAATTCCTGATTTCAGCCCAAAGTGGACATATTGTCCAGGAGGCATGTCAATAATTTTGTTACTTACCCTTGGCGTATGTAACAAAGTCTTACCGTTTTTTGGTAAATTTTTATGACAGGGATGTTCTCGTAAAATCAATAATAATGACGTCAGGGCATTATTACTTACTTTATAATTAACTGCCCAATGTGAGATTTTTTTTTTAACTGTTCTTTTCTTTCTGCTATATTAAATTGTTCTGACAAATTGAAAGTGATGTTTCTTTCCGTTTCTTGTGATAGTTCCATAGATTTGACAACATTAATGTCACATCCATTGTCAATTGGAGATATTTTAGTAAGATTACTATCGATATTCAATGAAGACTGACAATTTATTTGTAACTGTGAAGTGGATGGACAATTTAAAAATTCACCAGGTAGAAGATTGTCATGTTTTGTTGTAAACTGTTATATTTTTAAAAATATTCTTATTTTTAAAAATAGGGTTGGCAGGATTTAAATCATTTCATTTAAATCAATGATTAAAATAAGGATTTAAGTGAAATAATTCTTTTCCTGTTATAAAATTGACCTGAGCATGCATTTTTTGGAATCGACGTTGGTGCGTTTTAGAAGGACACGTACTACAATTCTATTACTACCCTCAATAAAACAACGATAAGGAATCAATAATATCTCTTAACTTGATTAATTGTATGCAAAACAAAGTTAAAGTTGCAGATAGAGAAATTTGAACTAAGCCAAGATCCATTTGAATTGAAATTTCAAGACCGATCGAGAAAAGCGGACAAAATAATGACAATGATAGCAGAAAGTAATGACCTAGCACAGAGTATTATTTATTCTGGGTGATTAACAATAATTGCACACATGAAACAATCTTATAATTGCGTGTTCGTTTTCTACATTATTGTTTAATGTTGTGAATTTGTCCTTTTCTCTTTGCATTTTAAATCATAGGAAAAAAAAAGACAAATTAACAACATTAATAGCGTATTCGTTTTCTAAGATTATTTCAGAATAATATAGGACAGACAATTCAACTCACATAAGTGCGTCCTTTATTATTATAAAATAATGTTAGAAAACGCATATGCTATAAATAATAATGTAGAAAACGAACACGCCAAATATTATGGCTGCGTTCATTTTGGCGCAGCCAAAATATTATTTTATTGAGAGCATGTCCAAGTTCTAGAGTCACGGACTAGTGTCTTTTTAATTTATATGAAACTTGAAATATTTCAAACAAACAACAAAAAAAGTGATATCAAAACCAAAAATTACAATGCAATGCATTGTAATGGTTCGGCAAGATTTTACGCAGTCTTGTCCTTTTCCATGTATTCTCCCCAAAAAAAGTTTCC
>JABFQA010000463.1:0-19882 GCA_022817065.1 Probaryconus sp. ZL-2020 | reverse complement strand
ATTTAATGAATAAAACATTTTGTTCCATTCGTAATTACAGTATCAGACAAAATACAGTTTCATTAGGCATACGTTTTATACAATAATTGTTAAAAATTTGCAAAATTTGTTTATTCTATTTTATGATGTATGTTAATGTTTTATACAAAAAAAAAAAATTCTGAAGATAAAACGTGCAAAATTTTTGTTTGAATAGCACCTGTCACGCAGAATAAAAATGTTTGTATTTTTCATTTTCTTTCCCTATGTACAATTTCAAAAGATACTAAAAATGTCATTATAAAGTATACTTCTTAACGTCAAACAGTAAAATTCATATTGGCAAATTTTGGATATGCATTATTCATTTTTAGCAGTGTATATTAGACTTAAAAAGTATGGCATCTCCAGTTGTAAGGTGTTATGTTTAACTATTTACTTTGATAAAAAAAAAAAAAAAAAGGAATACTAATGTTGAAGAAAACGTAGCTGAACTTAAGTAAGGCAGATACAGAAGACATTCAGCAGGCGTTTGGAATGAAACAACGTGCTGAGTCTAAGTAGCGCCTGCTACGTGAGAACGCCATCAAGCAAGTGTAAAACGCCCGCAACGCAATAAAGAAAAGCCTTTTAGGAGCCGAATAACTCATGTTATACAATATGTAACAAGGTGCACTGACCATTTTTTATATTCTTTACCGAGAAGAACAAATTATATTGTGCACATACAAACCCCGCTAATTTAAGAAATTAAGAATATTGGATTACATAATTACATTTAATTATACAGGAAATCGCAAATTATCACAGAAGTAAATACCCTATTTAAAGTAATGAAATATTTTCATTAATTAATGTTTTTGCTGTAGTGATTTTTTGTAACACAATTCCTTTTTAGCGTCGTTTTAAGAAATATGCTTAAAAATCTTTTTAACAAATAATTTCAAATTTCTATTTTTTTTTTTTTCAACTATATTAAACGAACTCACTGAAGTTTATCATGTCCATCAATATGTTTAATTAAAAATTTCCAAATTTTAACTAAAAGTAACGTTAGAATATTTTCAATTATTTATAACAATGAAATAGCCAAAAGTCCAAGTTGAATTCAAATGGAAGTTTGAAATCGAATGTTAGCAGAACAAACGCATTTAATTTTGTATTATTAGCAATTAATTTCTACTGATTGAAATACAATAGTTATATATATTCAAATCTTAATTTTCATCTATCGTTATTAATAAGTTATAATTATTATTTCCATTAAATCATAAACAATTAAACTTTTCGAAAATGTAATGACTATTAAAAAGAATATAACAAGTGTATTTTTCATGAAATTAATCAATCAAAAATAAAAGTTCTTCTCTGTTTCATGTTAACTACTTAAAAGTTATTATTTGTCTTATCGAGAATACGTTTGTTATAAGTAGAAAAGTAATATTATAATAATTCACCTGGAGAATTATTTCCCCTTGCAGTTTCCCGTAAGAATTTGGTGTTCACAGAGAATTCCATAGTACTCGAAAGAGGATGGAAGTACAAAGTACTAAATTCGTCGTTGCTGTTAGGAGCGAGGGCCATGCCAAATATACCGTCCGCCCAGGTGAAGGAAATTCCAGATACGTTGAATGATCCGCCCTGAATAATTAAACGCAACCGTGTGTAATATTCATAATATAAAGTTTGTCATATCACTCCACAAATCTCAGGGTTTTCTCTCAGCAAACTCCTTTTATGAAATTATGTAATTATATTATTTTATAATTCATACCCATTATTATCATTTGAATAAGAAAATTAATTAACTTCAATTCGTATATCTATATAGCAAAATTATTTATAATTTTAACTGTTCATTTTTTATTGACACGATAAGTATATGTGCGAGCGTACATTTGAAACTTTGTGCTACAATCAATTAATCTCGTCCGCATTTTAATGTCTTTTTCATATCGCAATTAAGGTTTTTATATGCTTATGACATTGTGCTTATTTTGTTAATACGATTAAACGTTATACTGGAATAACGATTACGTTGCGACATTGGGGACATATGATAAATAACATTTTTCTTCGCGATGAAATAGAAAATGCTGTCTGAACCATGACTGTTGAATAAAACTGTTTTTTTTTATCTGCTTTAACGCAACAGAACTAGTCACTGACTCGACGAGAAATTTTCTAAATCATTCTGACGAATATTTAACGATGTTTAATGTTACATTCATGATAATTGAAGAAATTTTGTTCGACTCTTCATTTTGAAAGGTTCAAATTTCAAATTTAACTAATAATTTTTTTTAGCGATTCAACAATCCTTTTTCTCTGTATTTTCCAAATTCTATATAAATTTTTTAAATAAAGATAGAAGGCTGTTGACTCAAAGAAACTGAAATGAAATTTCTCCTGGCTGGAGGCAATGTATTTTTCCAACGTTTGTTGGCAAAAATAATTATCTTCCATATCAAATTGAATGATTTTCAGCAAGTGCTTATTTGTTTATACGTTATTTCATATCCTTGAAAGTTCTCCTTGATTAATCTTTCCGAGAGTTGTTGAAGGTATCTTGTAATTACCATATCTGGTCATTATAATGACAATAGCGAGGCGATAGTTGCATTACTTGTTAATTAAAATCTTCAGATAGACCGAGTATATTCCATTTGTAAACACGTTGTTGGAAATGGTCGCGATAAAAATGATTGGGATATGTATTTTTTTTACGCGTTACGAATGATAAAATTGAGTTTGAAAGATTCGTTGTAAATTATATAATGGAAATATTAATAGAACTTTATTTTTTATGGCGCTGTGCTTTTTACCTTCAAATTATAATTATGCAATATTTATAGGAAATATTTATTCAAGCATCATATTTTTTCCAGCAATTTTTTTTTTCCTTATTAATAATAAATTGATTTTTTGCATTACTTTTCGCTTGATTACAAAATAAATGTTTAAAGCAAAACATAACTTTCCAGTTAGGAGTTTTTCTGGACCATAAGAAAAAGACATTGAAAAAATAATTATAATATTCGAAAGGGAAATGTTGCTTAGATTTTTCATAATCAAAATTTGCAAGACACTTTAAATGTCCTATAGAGTCACGTAAATGTTTAATAGAATACTTTTTGTGAAATCAAAGTGACTGTTACACCAGTTCAAATTTGCATACCTTATGTAACGAGAGTAATATCACACATTCAAGGAGAAGGTGATAGACATGGTATTCTGTCTAAGATTTTATGTATTGTAGAAAGTGGAAATAACGACACTATAAATATCGACTGCTTTGTCATTTTGCTTACTCTAATTCTTAATAATTTTTTCAATTAAATAAAAGTATCATTTGTGATTCAATAAAGTGGGTGGAAATTATTTCCGAGTCGATTAAGTCGAATAGATTCTATACTTCAAATAAAATTTACAAGGAGAAAGAAAATTTAAATAATTTATTAGTACTTAATGTCAAATCAATTTAAATATTACGAATGATAAAAAATATTACATTATTTTTAATGGTTTTTAAACGATTTTAAAGTTCGAAAACGTTATTATCATTATTATAAATTAGAGCTATGAAGAAGGGAAATTAAAAATGAGGAGGAAGTTACTAGAATGCTGCAGGAAAAGTTAGGAAGGGTCAGTAATACACTGTGGGAAAAGGAATCAGGAGGGTAAAGTAATACATAGAGAGGAAATTAGGCAACACGAGGATGTTATAGGAAGTGTTAAAAGAAAAAGTAAAAAAGGAAATTATGAAGGAATAAGGAGAGAAAACAAAATTAATATAAGAATGAAGGATCTGGAATATTTCAAGAGAGAACATTAAAAATGAAATTAAATGGAATATAGTTATAAGTTTATGATGAAAATTGAATTCTGAAAAAGTGCGATTCATTCTATTTAAATATTATAAAAATATGTTATTAAATAATTATTCAAATGACGGTTCTTATACTGTGTCAATAATTGTTTTAAAAATAGTATAATTGCATGTTTACACAATGATAACGTATAATTAAGATGGTGGTATATAGTTATATATAATTGTCTTTTCAAAACCAGATGTAAATATAGTGAAAGTAAAGTTTATATAACTGAACATTTGGTTGAAGTTTTTTTCCAGTAGCTGTAATCCCTGTCACTATGTCTCTTGATGGAATAAATTAGAATACAACTGTACCAGAAAAAGATTCATTAGGTGCATTAAATTCACTGTATTTGTAAAAAAAAAGTTCTCATTCCTTGTGCAATATAGTATAGTATTTTAAAAAGTAACGGTTTTCATTATAAGAATATATATATAAAGGAACCTGGAAAAATGAGTAACAGGTTCCTAATTTAACTTTATTTTATTTCCCTAATTTCGTTTAACGCTTCCTGACGCAGTATTTATAAAAATTATATATATTTTTATTATTAATAATTAATGTGACGAGCGTTGAATGTTCAAAATGTAATGTCAGGTGCATATGCGTGGCCTTCGAGTTGTACACGTCGCGATATCCATTGTTTCGCGCAATTGGTTATACGAAGGTGTTGCGATAAGCGATGCCACGCTAAAAATAAAGCGTACCAGGTTTATGCTTCTCGCCAGACCGCGTAATCAATTGTCGCGTTGATGAGTTGAAAACTATTCAACAGATGCTCATTCATTGCATCTACTACAATTAAGAAATACAGTAAAAATTACAATTTGTATCCTAAACGACGCACGAAAAAACAAAATCATTTTTCGATTAAGCACAAAATCCTCTGCGATCAAAATGTTTCCCTGGTATATAAATTTGTTAAAAATATATATCAGATTTGTTTCGTATTAAAAATGATTCTGATATTCCTTCGCTAAGGGGGTAGTTTTATTATTTATAAGTGCAAAATTAAAAGTTTCGCGAATAACTCGTTCAAAATGAATGACAATATTAAGTAGCATGAATTGTGTAAATCTATAATCCTGCACTATTATTCGCTTGTATAGATAGTTATAGAGATTATGGTCAGGAGACAAAGACGTGTAAGGGTTGAATGGCCTTAAAAATCATTAAACGTCAGAATACATTTGCAGAAAAAGTGGTGGCATGTATAAGTACTTTATTATTTACAAATACGTGTTATTTTTAAATAGAACATATGGCAAATAATTAAATAAACATTTTCTAGGCTGTATGAATAAAAAGAACCCCAATAGAGTATCAACGAAAAACTTGTAACATACGTACTGGATTATCACGAAAAAAATAATGAAATTAAGAAAACTTTGCATTAGGTCAAATTGTTTTGAGATGCCACATTTTAAATTGTTCCATTTTTCTCAAAGTTTTATTGCAATATAAAAAACACAAGTCTATAATATACACACGAGCAACGACTGTTCTACACAAAGATAAATTTATCTCCTTGATAAGAGCATGATAAAACGCAAGTGTACCAATCAACACGTGCCTTAACACTTTTTTACCGAAATTTTCACATCCGACAAACTTTGAATTTTTAAAGATATTATTGTTAAGAATAATCTTGATAAAATTTATACTATCCAAGAAGCATCAGCGTTTGCTTTGCTAATTGGCGCAATTTCAGTTTACCCAGTTTATTATCGTCACCGACAAAAATCAATTTTTGTAAATTCGTTAATGCAAATATTAGTTATGGCAAACCTTTGGATCAGTTAAGAGTGCAATATTAATGTAGTAGCAATTAGATTTTAACGATACCTCTTATCTCAGTCGTATCTTAAAACAAGATAAAAACTTAACAAAGAAATTGTTCTTAATTGTTTAACTAAACCATCGACAACCAACGTTTTCTGTAATAATTACTTTTGCAAAAGAATCAAGCTCAATTATTATAACTTTTATTTTATCAAATTAACTTTTTTAAAACGAGGAAGTGAAATATTTTGCGTGGCTTTTAGTAAATTGTAAAGTGTTTTACACGATGATTTGTTCGCAATATTAGAATGCAAATTAAAAATGAAATGTGTAAATGATTCAAAATTGTAATCCTTATAAAAACAAGACAAGAAGTGGAGCAACTCGTTTCAGATGTACCGTTATCTCTTGTCAATATTATTATATTATGTAAGCGAAACGCGAGAAGCTCAATATTAAATGCAATTTTTTTTTTTTTTAACTTGAAAATGATTTTTACGAAACACTCAATAACACTTTAAATTTATTTTAAACAATTACGTAAGCAACGTTGTTCGAAGATTTCAACGATTTCATATTTGATAATCTAAATATAAAATTGCACGGTACGATAATTCGTCGACTTATATATTTTGCATAAATTTCAAATAAAATCCTGGATGCGTTAATGTAAAACATCGCGAGCTTGAAGAAGACGTATCAAGATCGGTATCAGTCCGAAGAAACAAACGTTTGTTAGCATAACACACGTATGCAAACGTTTTTCATGCATTTATGAACACAAACGCACGTTTACGTAAGTGTTACTGCGAAGAAATAATTCTATATCTAATACGCCGATTGAAGGCTCAAGTATGTTTTCATATAAAAAATCATGGCACGTGCCACGATTTGTTTCAGAGGTGAATCAGAAGACCAAACCAGCCATTCGAAAGCACGGATTATGCCTGAATAAATTAACTGTATCATTTTTAGTTTGATCTTATTTATTGAATCGCAAAAGAAAAATCGTATCAAAAAAATAAAAGAAAAGAAAACATTCTCTTTCGTAAAACGCAAACTTTTGATTATCAAAAACCACGTTCGACTTTTTATGTTACTATCGTTTCATTTCGCGCAAAAATCCTTGAAAGCATCGTCGATGTAATATGAAATCCAAACATTTACATCAGCTCTCCGTGGTATAAATTTCAACTCGACGAGGGTTGTTGATGCAAGGCAAAGGATTGAAAATAAGAGAACTAAATTATACTTAAGCTAGAAGGTGCACTCTAAAAGGATTGTAACCTCGTAACGAGAGCCGTCATTTTGTTCGAATAGCATGCAAGTACTATTTTCAGACGGCGTCTAAAATAGCTGAGCTTAAACTTCTGCTAGACACTGTCAGATCTAGCGGGTTGTGAGGGAACTAGGTCAGTATTTGGCGACCAAGACGATGAAAAAGATGAAGAACAAGCACGAAGATTAATTGCATATTCCATAGATCCAACGCGTAAACCCTCCCAAAAGTTATTTCGTAAATTGAAATAAGGAAAGCACGAGAAAATTCCGTCAGACGTTTCGTTCTTGTTATCGTTTAGGTTCGTTCTTTTAAGGCGAGTTATTTTTCGACCAAAGCCAAAACGAAATTTCCTCGTAACACTTGGAAAAAGTAACGTCAATCCTTTTGCGGCAAATTCTCGGTTTCTGATGAAAGTTGCTAATGAACAATGGCAATCTTTAACCCTTCGTCTATTACAGTATTATTTAAATAACTATCGTGCTTCAAGTAGTTTCTATAATAATGTTTATAAATAACCAGCCAATGTGCATTACTCCTAAAATACCTCTTAAAAACCTCATTGCTGACGTCATCGGCAAGTAATTCTCACAATTCGCGGTAATATGAATAATTCTGTGCGAGTGCCCTGTGCGAATTTTTTTACAAAAAAAAAAAAACTTGTTTATTCGCCGGCTGCTTTTTAGATGACACAACTTATTCGCAGGGCCTGTTATTAATTACAAGCAGTAAGTCTTGAGAAATAAATTAAAATAGACCAGCTACATTTTGCACATTGTAATTAAGACGAGACATTTAATTATTGCTAATAATTATGTCACTACTCCTGGTTGTAAGTTTGGTAATTTGCAACTGGTTTTTCATTAAAAATTTATCTAGTCTGGAAAACATTATAAGGAATCTTGCGTACAGTTTGAGAGTAAAAATGTTACCATATAACTAGTGCAATGACTCGAAAAGAAGATTTCACAACGCGTCAACACATGACTGTTAGGACAACCGTTGTAGTGGCTAAATTTAAATATAAGTTTCGAAGTCGATGTTGCATAACTACGGATGAGTAATTCGAGCAGGTTAAAATCGAAACAAATATGAATTTGATCTAACTCAAAAATTGTTAAATTAAAATGAAATCATTTTGAAAAAAAAAGAGAATTTAAATATGAAATTCAACATTGTATACAAACAGCTGCCGATTATAATCGATATTCTGATATCGTGATAAGCCTTCAGGAACAATCAACACGAGA
Source organism: Probaryconus sp. ZL-2020 (assembly GCA_022817065.1). Lineage (NCBI taxonomy): Eukaryota > Metazoa > Arthropoda > Insecta > Hymenoptera > Scelionidae > Probaryconus > Probaryconus sp. ZL-2020. The sequence continues at coordinate 11,717 of JABFQA010000463.1, read as the reverse complement.
TAAATTACATTACGTAATAATATATGTAATTGAATTATCACTAAAAATATATTAACGTAAATTGCCTTGGATTATTATTAAACTCTTTCTGATGTATATCGACGTTTTTTCCAAACGATACCAACTGTAATTCATTCAATCATTCATTTTTTTTCAGCGTGTAATAGGTTCGTATTTTTCATCGTTAAATTTGTAGGACTGATCGATTTAATGCCATAACAGAAATTTAAATATGACTTTGTTCAATTGAAACCTTTCAACTGAAACCAATTCCGAAATCCTGAAAAGAGTATTTGGAAAAGGACTTTTCCAGTAATGCATATTCCATTAAGAAATTCAGGTCTATTATTTACCATGCAAAAATTCTCTCGAAAACTTTGATCTTAAGAGGATTTAACAGTCGCTGATGAAAACTGCTTTAAGAATTTATTGTCCTTTTAATTAATATTGGTTAAAGGCTAAAACCATTCTGTTAAGTAGCTCATTAATAATTTCACTGGGGCCTTACTTACATTAAATCATCTTATAAGGTAAAGTGCCCAGTTTCGGTTAGGGTGCCAGTTAATGTCAGTGCCATTAGAGATAACGAATGCATTTTAAAACAAACCAATCTTCTTTAAAACTAAACCAATCCCCCTCCACCCCCCCAAAAAAAAAATCCAGAAAAAAGAAAATCAAGGATCCACCTACCTGCTGATATGGCGGTAGCGGCAGGTAATCCCGTTCCTCGACAGCAGTAACCTCTAAGGTAGGTGTCGGTTGCGGTGCGTACAAGTTGCCCTTGCCAGGGTACGACGTACTCCTGCGAAACTTGACGGGGCTAATGCTGGATGGATGTCCCGTTGGTCCAGGATGGCCGGGGAAAGTGGGACTTGGCTTTCTGCCCTGGAGGCCAGCTGCCGCGGCTGCAGCCGCAGCGGCGTGCAACGAGGAGTGGAGCGGCGGTAAGTTGGGGACGGAGCGACCGCGATTCCAGGCCGACAGGGCAGGACTGGCGGCCGCGGCTTGGGGCCCGCCGCCCCACTGCTGCGGGGTCTGCGGACCCCCGGACCAGGCAGTGTAGCTCTTGCCCTGCAGGTAGACCCCGGGGTGGGAGGTGGGTTGCTGCTGCTGTTGCTGCTGTTGCGACTGCGGGGGCTGGGACTGCGGTTGGGACTGTTGGGCCTGTTGCGTGGGCATCGAGTGCCTGTTGCCAGGGGCCACGGCATTGCCATGCTGCGAGAAATTGTGACTGGCCGTGATAGCCCGCCGAGCCCCGGCGCTGGACCCAGTGAACAGGCCCGAGGGACTGCCCGCGGGGAAGTTTTGAAAGGTGGCGATGGAGCCGTTCACTGGTAGAGCGTGTAGACTAGAATCGTCGGCCCAGAGGCTTGGTACTCTAACTGGGTCGGAGAAGCCCTGCAAGCTGGACGTGGTGGTGCCAGTGATGTCCTTGTCCGTGGAGGACGGCGTGCTCGGTGCGATCGCGATACTCTCGACGTCGTCCTTGGCTTTCTCCTGGGCTCCGTTTGGGTCCAAGGTGCCAGCCGGAGACAATGGGGCCGTTTTGGCCGTTGACTGTTTCTCGATTAACAAGTCGTCCTGCATGCTGGCGTTGAATAGCTGAACGCTACCGGGTGTCTCGTGGGTGGTCTTGGAGCTGGTGGCACTGAGAAAGAGACTGGTCGCGCCGAAATCTCCCATAAATCGGACTTCTCTACTGTACCGGGGGGGTGAGTTTATAAAGGTTGCTTGACGTCACCAGGTGGTACCCCGTCAGCGAGCCGAGCAGCTCGCGAGGCCACTATCGATCCACGCCACGCTCATTGAAACCCTGTGAACCCTGGAAGACGAGGCTGAAATTTGCGATTGGCCTTTGATGCGTCGTTGAAAAAAAGTGCCCACGATTTCTGATTCAAGGACCTGGCTTATCCTGGTTCATGTTATCGACGAGCAACCGTAGCTGACACTCAGGGGATCAACGGTATTCATAAGACACCCAGCCACTGTGGATTCCTCCACGATACCAGCGATAGATTAATACAATATAATGAAAGACGCTTATTGCAATATTTGTAAGAAAGAAAAGGATGTTTAACCGATGGACTCTTAGGGACCACCGTGGGACCACCAAAACAATCACACACTGCAACACTTATTATTATATATTTCTCTTCTTCCCCTTTCTCGTCGCAACGAGGAAGGTCAGGGATGGTAGAGACTACTACTGGAGGTAAAACCGATCGTCGTGGGTACTTTAAATCCGTGTATTAGGAAATAGCAATTCTCTTTGAAATCTTAATTCTTCTGTTTGGTGTTGTCCTCCACCTCCGCCACCTTCGCTCGTCGACGACACTAAACCGTGCTCGCGTCTATCGTCGTTATTCGCATTGCCATGACTCGCGAGCTCGCGTCGAGCCCGAGCTTTATCGGAGTGGAGCTTGCGGGCTGGCTTCTCACCGTGGCGCTGCTCAAACGAGTACACCCGAATACCACCGTTTCCAGGACGATATTAGCGTGCGCACTACGTCCTCCCGTTTTGTCGCAGCGACGCCACTATCGCGTGCCTGGCTCTTGGGCTGCCCTCGGTCTTCACGATCGAGGCTTCTGGCGTAGGCGATTCGTGCGTGGTGCCGACTTTTTGAACACTGCGAGCGCAATTTGTGCCAGGCCAGACCACTCGGAGTCTCCACGTAGCGCCTCGAGCTCGGCGATCTTCGACGAGCTGCGACGCGCGTCGTCGTCGCTCGAAGCACGCACGCGCCAGACCGTCCTAGACCGTCCTCTTTGAATGCACCACCGAGGCGTCCTCCGAGTCGACGTCGACCTCCCTACAAAACGTCTTTCCGAGGCTCTTCCCCATTACCCGACTGACTCTTACGGAATCAACTTCCTACCCTTAACCGCGCTTACGAACGAACACCCGAATACCTACGAACCTTTTTACCTATCGACAATTTTTCCGATTACAGATTACATGATTATTCAGAAATATTATATCACCTGCTGAGGTTTTTACCTCAGCAGGAGAGGCTTGCAAATGTTGTTTTCACATATTTTATTTCAACCATGCGTTTTGATCAACTTCCTCTGTTATAAGCAAAATATTTAAAACTATGTAAACCTTTTGCTAAAGCAACCAAATATATATGAAATAATGATTTGATTTTGGTTTAGTACTACCCCGTATACGATTGTTAATGCTAGCCTGATAATGCTAGTCTTTCTAATCTCTCCTAAGCCCCCAACATTCAGAAATCGATAAGATAAAATCCTTTACACACTTCTATTCTGTGTACGTTTGTATGATTTGTATTGTAACGGTTGCAATAAAAAAATTATTTTAATCTTTATTATTTTTTTATTTTTTTTTTTTTTTATTGTTAATGTAATGATTAACACTTTAAGAATTCTTTGTATTGTGGATACTACAAATGGGGCAATATGCTCGTCTGAGAAGTGGTTGTAACTTTCAATGTTAATGTTGGGAAAACCTCGTTTATGGCCTAAATGAATAAGACCATGGTTGATGATGGGGCGAATGTAGAAAGGGTGTAATGCTCTGGGATTATGAGCAGCTCGTTAAGGCACGATATTTCATTTTTAATGTAACCATATACACTATTTTGGAATGCTAACGATTATATATATTGTATATATTATTAAATGGATTAATTTGATTTCTGCATTAGACCATAAAATTCATTTTGATACAATAGGATGTTCGAAAGAATACAAATATCAAACGTAATACATTTTTACGTTAATAATTCAATGGTTTGTTTTCCATTCTCTTATAATTCAAAATTCATACACTATATATATGTATTTACTTGATTTACTAGATTACGTTCTAGACACGTACACTGTTTCAATCAAAAACATAATTACATCTCAACGACACGTACAACTAACGTGAACAATTACGTTGTCATCAAACTCCTCTCAGGATTAAAAATTCATTAGAAAGTAATACCTATTTGTAACATTCTTTTTTTACATTTTTTATACTCTGAAGTAATCAATTCACATCATCTTTTATTGCCGGAAACGAACGTGGAAAAAAGAAATGCATTCGTATCATTGATTCAACTGGACCGTCAATCACTCTTAGAAATGTTCACTTGGCATAAACATAATTCTACTATGCCAAGTGAAAAATCCACTTGGGAAAATCGGAATAAGATAAGTAGAATTTCATAAGAGGACATTATTCTTGAACGAAGAATAATATTTTTTATCGTGAATGTTTTGTCATTTTCTTCCTTTTCACGTTAAGCAACAAAGAATATATAATTTTTAATTGCACAATATAAAGTTAGGATCTCAAAGGTTTAAAGCGTTAATATTATGAAAAGTTTCATTATAAAATAGCAAGCTAAGATAATCTAAACTTTTATCACGCGAGAAACGGCATCACTTAACCCTCAGGCAAAATTGCCATTGCCAACCCATTTTGTAACGCGAGTGCATAATCCGCATTTACATGGCTCTCGTCAAACGGAATAATCCCTCTTTCGTTTGAATTATTTTCGTACATGGCTTTCGAAAGTGCCCGACTCCTTCGCATTTCCGAGCTACCTGCGCATCTTTTTACGACACATTGTGATTCGTAACGCGTCACCGTGTACGCTTAGAAACCGACCCACCGACCGATATAGCGACCGCAATTGCGTAAGTTATATGATAACAGAACTTCGAGGCCGAACAAAGCTAGGCGCCGTTTCGTATTCTTCCGTTATCTCACTCTATTGCTGCCTCATTTCGAAATATTGTTTAAAGAATACGAAAGACGAAGATTAAAAGTGCGTGTGATAAATATATAAATTCAAACGTGCGCTCTGAAATTTATCCCTGACTCAAGGAACACGTTGCTGAAAGTAACATTCGAAATTAATATTCATTCTGAAGGGTTAAATTGGGATAAAAATTATTTTTTGAATCTTCTTTTTTTTGGAAGTCGATTAGAGACAAATAAAATTTCAAATTTGAATGATAAATTTTCAATGACTTTTGGATAACTTTTTGGGACTTAAGATCTAAATTCGTGTATCTCGACTTTCTTGAATATTGATTTATAAAAGAAATTTTTTTTTTTCAAGCAAATTTATAAAATGATTTGAATAAAAATAATAAGTGTAAAGCTAATAAAAAATCAAACACGAAGGATTTATATTTGGTCAGATTTTTTGGAAACCCTTATGATATTCTTCCCATTATACACTTCTGTAAAACATGAAACAGTATTGAAGGAGCTGAAATATTTCCTTGCTTATCTGCTGCTGAATTAAATGAAGTAACGCTGATTTGGTCTGACCCCTTTCGAACAGAATGCGAAATAACAATATTTGCAGAACTGATTTAAAACTTTCGTACTTGAAGTTTAAAACATGCTTTTTACCGAGGATCAATTAATTTTTTAATTTCGTTAATCAAGTATTTATATGAAACAGTATTTAATCAAACGGATAACAATCGTAAAGTCGTATCAAACGAAACGAATAGCAAATCGTCTGTGTGTTTCGCGAAAATGTTTAATAAAAATATTAAGGGCAGTAAATAGACCATAAAATCGCAATGGTACAGGATTCTTGGAAGGAACGTTTTAATGCGCAAGTAGTGCCTTTTTTTTTTTTATTTTGTCATTGCCGGTGATGTTGCTTCTATGACAAGTTTCCTATCGTACCATAGTTTTTAGCAGAGACTTAGTAGGAATCTAAGACTGGTTTAACGATCCAGTCCGAGCTTCTTACCATTCCTTAGCATGCTCGAGTGTCGTTTATGCAAAGCGACTAGAAGTAATTTAAAAATTGCCTCTAGTGATTAGGCAGATGTTCTTCGAGTCTTGTTGCCATATTCTTTTGGGAAAGTCGTTTATCAAGAGAACCTCGTTCATTTAATTCGCTCCTTGGCTTTAAGCATTCATTACACATTGTTAATTCCAAAATCCTAAATTAAAAAAGAAAGAAAGAAAGAAAGAAAGGAAACGCCTATAAATCCTATTACCAACGGTTTTTACAGAAAAACCGTTTTCATTCTTAACGATGAAAAATATTCTTCGTGTATTATTAAAGGAGATTCATTTCGCTCGTTCTCGTCCACAAAAGCCCTCGACTAATTTAAGGATAATCCAGTTACGAGGTCTTGATCGTGACATTGCTAACATTTCCCTAAAACTGCGAGTCTCATTTAATCGAGAAATAAATAAACCGCGTTGAAATGTGGGCCAGGGTTATGCCGAGCGTGATTTGTTCTTTTTCAGGTAGGACTGAAACCCGACTCTGATAGAGGCATAAGAAAGAGATGGCGGAGAAGAAGAAGGCGCAGGACCAACAACACGAGTAATAAGATGAAACCGAATAGAGCGCGCTTGAAATTCAAGGGCAGCAAGGAAGGATGGTAGGTACTCATACCAGGGGAAAAGGTGAGACATAAACGACAAACGGTCCCGCATGTAAAAACGTAGTCTCGGGTGGACGAGGCAGACGCGCCAAAAGAAGGACTGCTAGCAATGTCAAGCGACTTCTACATAACACGACTGTCGCGAGTCTAACAGCCAAGGTCTTCTACTGGCTCAGACGCTGTCCCTGATAGTCCACGTCTGGTACCAATCTGGAGACAGCTTTTCCTATTTTCCAAGGTGAAAATCACAAACATCGCGTTGGATTATTATAGACAATTTTATATCGTCGTGATTTTCACAGATATCTGTTATTGATAAATACGATGTTTCCAGAACGAAACTTGGACATTTCTAATATTATCTTAGACCCGTTGGTAATATTCAGATCGTTTCAAAGAATTAGAATCGTTGAATAGCTGAAATTTGATAAAAGGAACGTTTTCATGATTGTTTAGTGTGTCTGGTTTGTTTGGGTTCGGTTCACTCTTTCTGCGTCTCCTGCGTCCAGTATCGAGATGGATCCGTCTAGGATTCGATTGGCAGACTGCTTGTTCCGCGCGGGAGTCGCCACACCACCTGGCCTACTACTGTTTATAAACCCAGTCAGGTAGTTTGGGACAGGATACATTTTAGTAGCCCTTTGCGTGCAGCCTATTCGCGGCGATGATAGCCGGCACCAATTTTAATAATAGTAGCCACCAGTTCCCAACGTAAAAATACCTGTTACGAAAACAACTTTTGTAGCGGGTATAATTATATGGTAGCCCGTCTTGCGAACTTGGAGAAATATATAGACTAAAAATGTATCTAATGCATGAATAAATTATATGCGAGCAAAAATGCACTCGCTCGGGAGACTCGTTTGGGTGAATCAATTAAAACCATTCGACGCGATTGAGTGAAAGCTGGTGTTTTCACTTGTTTGCAGAGGCACTATTCTTTTATTTCCACTCGGGCATATTTAGGTTGATAGAACAGTAGTTATAGGGGAAAAATGTGAAAACATTAAACGGCCTCTCATTTTGCAAAACTACTCGGACTAAAAATTCTTTCCATCTGAAAGGACGAACGTTTTAAAAATGAAAATTGACGTCTCATTTAAAGGACTTTCAATTGAAAATGTTTAATTGAAATATAGAGAAAGATAAAGGAACTTTATTCAATAACTGCATATTATATATAATACGCCTTTGGTTTACGACATATGTTTTCATCAATGTTGCGATCACACTTTCTCGAGCAAATATGCAGTTAATTACATTATTTTCGTTCCAATTGGTTTAGAAATGAGTGTATTATGGTTTCAGTAGTTGAAATATTTAATATTTTATGAAGTATTAACGTGTCGGGAATTTATTATCGATGAATTGTTTAGCTAGAAACATTTATTTTATCACATTATATATAAAGGAAGAGGATTTCATTAAGTCTTAAATTAATGGCAAGATTCATTACACATTTTCTTTATTATATCAAAGTCAATTACATCATTTTTTTTATCTCAAAAACTGATATACAATATAAAAAAGTCAATTTCTCCTTACTCAAATACATTTTTCTCATTACATTTTTAATACTGAACAGAAGAGATCGAATTTAGGAACATGATCATCCAAACTAAATTAACGACATCACACATAAAAATGTAATTAAACTGACGATTAAGTGATACGATATCAAGTGTTTAGTGAATGTTGTTTAAATGAATATGCGAACAATTATAATTTAAAAAAAAAGTGACATGACGAAAATGATTAGATTCAATTCATTACGCCGCGTGAACCTATATGATATAATAGAGAGAACAATTAGCGATGTAAAAATTACTTACAACCCATTTCACATTATCTTTATCTCAAGATAAATTATTATCTTTCATTTAATAGCATTTCCTAAATTTATTGTGTTTGCGTTATAAAAAAAGCGATATTAAAGCATTTCATCAACTTAAATTCTAAACTAATTCTACTCACAATCTACATTAAAGATCTACAAAATTCAATCTGCAGTCTTTGAAGCAATTTCAATCATATGATACTTGAATTCACAAAGAACAAAACTTTTACTTTTCATTATGATAATGCAATGTTTAAATAATACAACATGTCAGTTATGAAACCTGTCAAATCATTTAAAATTAATTTAATAATGAACTGGAAACTGAATTCAGCGAAAAATATATTGAAAATCAAATTTTTAAAAAATAATATTTATATTAACACACTGGTATGAGCTTACGCAACTTACAGGACCCTATCAATGTACACATTGCCAATCACAATTGGAACACTGAAAGAAAAATATATATATTTGCCAAAATAAAAAACACCATTTTAAATGTCATTCCTTTTTCCTTTTTTCTTTTGTTTTTTGTTTTTTTTTTTAATTTTCAACAGTGTCTTTTATTTCGAATCTATATATTATTAATTTCTGTGAAGAATCGAATAACATCTAATTTTTGGCGTCAATACTAATCCATTCGAAAGAACTGAATTCGCGCGCGCGAGTCGACTGACTTTTTTTTTTTTTTTCTTGTTTTTTGTCAGTTCGAAAATATGCTCGTCTCTATCACATTGGCAAAAATTACAACGAAAATTATCTTTATAATAAACATCAATTAACATTCATAGAAATTTGTTTCTAGTCGTTAAAACCAATCTAACTGAATCCGGTGGCACAGCCACACAACCTGGCGTCAAATATTTTTTGAGATCTTCTTGATTTGCTGAAACGTTGTAATGTCTGAATAAAGCTCCGGTCAAAACTATGGAGCAACCTTGAACTAATCTCTGTCCAATGCAAGTTCTTTTTCCAGTTGAAAATGGCATGAAATAATCTGGTTTAACAACTTTTAAGACTGTCTCGCCAAATTCATTTTTGAATGGCTTCAAGAACCTTTCTGGTTTAAATTCTTTATGATCGGATCCCCAATAAGTTTCCGCCAGATTCAAATTCAAATTGTTAAGAAAGACCAATGTTCCTTTCGTGATAAAATGGTTCCCAATCTCTGTGTCCTTCGTTGCTGTGTGAGGAACTATCGGCGAACTGGACATCCTCAAAGTTTCCCATAATACAGCTTCTGTATACGGAATGTCTGCTCTGTTTTCCAAACCAATGACTTCCTGACCGTTTCCCAACTTCTTCAGGACCATGTCAACCTCTTCCTGTATTTTCTTTTGGATTTCCGGGTGAACCACGGTGTTAGCCAAAATTAACATCATCAAATTTCCAATCGCTGAATGCCCCCCTAAGAAGTCTTCCAATTCGTACATGATGTGTTCCCAATTGAGGTCGGATTCGTTGTTCTCGAGATGAAGGAGCAAAGCATCAGTGAAATCTTTCGGTGTCGAATGCAAGTCCAAATTGTCTCTTCGTTCGTTTATGATCCTTTTGAGAATGAAGGCTCTAATTTCTGCGCCCCATTCGCTAAGGACTTTCATGTGTTTACCGTAAAATGGTTTCAACCATGGCAAAAAGTCTACCGCGTAACCTTGGTTGATGTCCCAGAAGATTTCATCAAATAGATGAACGATTCTGCGAAACTCTTTGTCTTTGTAGTCGAAATTTGCAGAGCACATGTAACGCGTGAATATGTTCGCAAAACAAGTGAGGAGCCAGGGTTTTAAAGATTCTTCCCCGGAGATAACGGAGGAACAGTAATCTTGGTTGAAGTGGAAGAGGAGTTGCTCGGCTTCTAGAGAAGCCATTTTAGAGAGTTCTTCTAGGTGACGACTGCCTCCCCGCGGTGAACAGAAACTTCTGGCTAGAGACCTTCTTTGACGTTGTAGGTCGGACCAGTCGCACAGTGCTAGAGCTGAAATCAAAACGAAAGACGTCGATTAGATTTCGTAGATACAATACCTGACAATAATTTAGGAAGCAATGATTTAAAAACCAAGTCATCGGCGAAGGATTAGGATTAGGATTAGGTCATATGAAGAAATAATAACGAAAATGATTTTAATAATATATTTCTAGTCTAACGTAACAATGACGTTAAATATCTTTGATTATCACGTCTGATGAACTCAGTCTATGACTTCACGTTTACAATCTGCTACATCTGGTTTCGAGAAATTACATAAAGGAAATGGCACGAAAATGAGCGGCTTCCCACGCAAATTTTACTCTCAGGACTGGAATAAACAAAACGTAACAAAAAGTAACAGTCAGAAGACCGCATCTCATCATCATTTCTCGTTTAACGCGCGAGCGCCGAGATACTTGGAACGTGGTCATTTGAATACACGATGAAGCTGTTCTCCAGTTGAAATTAGATCATAGATGAGCTTCCTGTAGGATAGCCTTGAACTTGACTGGGTCTGTATGAGCGACGGTCTACAGTCAGGCCGTACGGTCTCATTTGGTGATTACAAACACCGGTGGAAGGAGTGACGACACCGGGTAGCCTTGACCTTGAACTTCCACGAAATCGACAAAATTTCTCGACACTCGTTTCGGCCTCTTCTTCGTCGATTACATAGCGTTACTTTCTCAGTGGCCACTTCCAGGTGTGTGCATGTAATCCTCGTCCTCTCTTTCACTCTTGCGCATGCTTGGCCTTTTTACCTTCTTATTCCACCACGGTTTATGATGCTTACAAACTTGTACATTACTATATATAGATATACTATATTAACTGCGAGCTTGGAAAACAAGAGTTTCTGGTGTTGTTGTCGATCAGGATCGTTATCGAGATCGAGTTTGAGAGAGCAGATGCATCCATTCCAAGAAGTCGTTAATTCGATTGTCAAGTCACTCTCGCGGCGACGCTTCCTGCTCCCTGTATTACGAGACGATGCCTCTGACAACCAGTCCCAGTCCTTATCTCATTGACTTTCTTCTTTTTGCGCGAGGATGCCATTTCTTTTTTTTTCTTTTCTTTTTTCTTTTGTTTTTTTATTAAGCCCCAAAGCCTCCCCTCCGCCCCTGTCATTCCCGTCCCTCCCCCTCCGCCACTCAGCCCAAGGCCCTGTCCGAATCAATTAGCTCGAATCATTTTTCAATCGAGATTCCTCGCGCGGCAGAAATGTTTCACCGAACATATTTTCGTCCTCAGGAGTTATGTAAGCCATCGAATCTGATAAATCCCAGCTTTAAAGTACTATGTTTGTTTTTTTCTTACCTGCCCCATTTAGCGCATATTCAGTTTGCGTATTATTATCAATTCGGTTTACAAAATGATCTCAACTTGAGAAATAGAAGAACATCATTCTATTTAAGTTGAAATCATTACATCTCAAACTCGGGACAATCATCCCTTTTTTTTCTATTATTTTACAATTTCGTAATTGTATTGATTAAAGCTCTAAATATCAAATAGTAATGAAACTTT
>JABFQA010000462.1:0-19896 GCA_022817065.1 Probaryconus sp. ZL-2020 | reverse complement strand
AAACGATATTTATATTAAAGGTGAAAAAGTATTCTTAGGAACGATAGAAATATCTAAAAATGATATTTTACATATGACGGACATTTATGCGGCATTTGTACCTTTTGACAAAGTATAGAAAAATTCTTATAGAGCTTCCAAATGAAATCCCGAGTCGAAATTTAAGCCCTATTTAGAGTCCCAATGAGCCTACCTTTGGTAGGTTCTAGCAGACCCTAATACGATCCTAATAACAAAGAAGTTTTAAAAATTTGTGATTTTTTATTTAAATGAACGTAAGTAACGATTCTTCGTCTGGTGGGTTTCAGCAATACAAATTACGTGAAAATAAAATAAAGATCTTCGTTATACTGAAAATTCAGTAAACCGTGTAATTTTGTTACGAATATATAGATTATTTCGTGTCACTGGGTAAAGAAAACAGTTTACAAATGCTGAAATGTAACCCTCTGGTACTGTGAATTCTGTTCAAATATCAGTACACAAAGCAGCTTTCAAGAGTCAATTACTACATTGTCTCAGTTCTTGAGGCAATCAGATTTTTTATCTTAAATATTTATCACAGAGACAAATGAATTATTTTCGCTTCCATTTAAAGTTCATTCGGATAATTGTGACACATGAATTTTAAGTTTGTCTACATTTTTAAAAATTAATTCCTGGAATAATTAATGAAGAAAAAGTTGTTTTAATTTATCGTGAAGAACAGAAAAAAGTTTAATTAAATAGTTTTTCAATTATAAATTTGTTCTTCTCCTTTGAATACGCATTAAACAAAATTTTGTTTTTTAATTACTCATATCCCGTTGTGTCACGATTACCCCATTTAACTCTTTATATAAAAAAAAATTCTTTCATATAAAATCCTGAAAAGGACACAACATCAACCGAAATTTAAAATTAATTAAATTTGAAGGAACTTTTTCTCTAGCCCTCTTTCTGAAAATCAACGTCAAACAATCTGATTATGAATTCATCGCATGTGCTTTTAAAAATCAGCTTTGTGAAAAATGATCAAATTTTTTAGTAATGAAATTTCTCAAATTGAATATTCAATAAAGCCTTTTGTTTGTATAAAAATAAAAGTAGGCGCTCGAAAGTTAAAATGTATTTTTACGTTTAGAGTAGAGTGTATCTTAATATTAAGTGTAATGTCGGTGGTTCCAACGGTAAGACGATGATTGGCTTGAATAATTCGGTGGCTCGACAATTCGGTCTTTGCCATTAGCTTCAGAATTTGAAACAGTCAACGTCAAAGGAACCGTCTCTATGTTGCTACGAACGATTCTCTAAGGTCCAACACGTGTGTCTACGTCACCACAGCTCTACACGTAAACTCACGCGTTCGATCTAGAGAAACGTTCCATTTTATGAACTTCCTCCCAGTTCTGGGAAATTCCCTCGACGATTTCGCCCTGCTAAATAATCACCGTCGTACGATCAAATTCAAGAACAATATAATGCCACATGCAATTTTGGTCGAAAATCGATTAACTGGTACATTGTGTTCTATCGGTGGAGATATGTATTATGAATCGATTATCTGAAGACTGGATGATATGAAATAAATATACACAATTTACAATAATGTGTGTATGTCTCTGGGTGAATAAAAAATTATTACATTGACTAAAAATGAAGTTACATGAACGTTATGAAAAACCTACCAACATAAATAGTTGGAAGATTAATAATTTTATTTTAAAGAAAAGTTACAGTAAAAATTATTAAATTAATAATCTACGAATGGATTTTAGAAGAACGGGAATTAAATTTTTGTGCAAAACATTTTTAAAAAATACTTCGAAATATAGCAATATTTACTGTATCTTTTTTTCATGTTGAATTTCTTCTACTACATTTAATACATAATTTATATTTTCAATACATGCATAATTACAATAATCATAATAATAGCAATATAAATTATATTCTATATAATTGTGAAATGAATATGTACTTTATCATTTGAGTATAATTGTGCTACTATTGAATTTTAAATAATTAATAGCAATTAATGTTATATTTATAACGAGAGAAATATTTATATAATGAAGTTAAATAATTGAGAATGGTGGTTAACGATTTAAAAATAAATATCCACTTGACATAACTTGCTTCTCCGATTAAATGTTTTCTATTATTAGTAAATAGAATTTGACAGATACGAATATACGAGTGCGGTAAATCTCTTCTGTTTAACTTAACCCAATTTTCCACATTCGTAAAATTAAACAAGATGAAGAGAATTTGACAGAATTGAATGAATCAGAAAATACGAAGAAATACATTTTTACATTTTTTTTTTTTTTATGTTTTAAATCTAAAATTATATCACACAATAGTAAGATGAAACAACACGAAAGTTTTATATATAATATACCATGCATTCAAAAGTTTGAATTTAATTGGATATTTTAACGTTGAAAAAAGTAGGATGAAACAAAAACGTGTCGCAATTGTTTTAAAATCAAAGGGTTACAGACAATTTTTTATTCTGATTCAATTTTATTTTATGTACTTGATAATCTCATGCTTTATAATAAAACAATCATTCAAATTGCAGTCATATATTCAATCATCATTGTGCAGAAAAAGTGTTCAAAATATAGTATCTTTCTTTTTCAAATTTGCAATTTTATAATTTGTAAAAAAATTGAATAATTACATGTGTCGATTTTTTGAAATTGCATTTTTGAGAAAAAAAAAACTTACCAACTTTGATTTGAAAGGATGAATACACATGTAATAATTACATAACATATTGAAAATACAACATTATTAACATAATAATTCGTACGTTGGATTCATACACGGGAAGGATTACGGACAGCTCAACATTATACATTATTGCATAATACGATAGTGACATAAATGCTAAATACAGATCAATAAAGTTAATCGTCGACGAGAACGCACCTTAAATTATCTTTGCGAATATTCGAAACTGTACGTTTTAATTTTAAAGATCTGTTGGTATCGCTCCTGAAAAAATAATTAAACAGACGTATTTCCGTGTTTACTCATTTTTCATTTTAGAATCAAACTTGATTTCGAATTGATTTTCGTTTCTGTTCTTTATTATTTCTGATAACTTACCATTTTTTAAAATTCATATTCATATTTAGCGCGCCAATTTTTTCGATCTGAAATATATATCTGAAATAAATGTTACATAAAAGTATACTTATAACAATCATTTTATAATACAATAACTGTATTTTTTAATCAGTTCATTTTAAGATCTTAAAAGAACGTTGCAAAAATGAATATTCTGCAAAAGTTTTTCTACATTGATTCTTTATCGTTCCGATTTAAAATTTCCTATTAACTTCGCAATAAAGTGATATTGTGAAAAATTGAAAATTAAAGAAAAAATATTTTGTATTCACTGATAAAGTAATCGCTTGAAGAAGAAAAATTTTCGTTGTGCTTTCGTGTCATTAATGACGACACTTAAAGGAACTTGGCAATGAAAAAGTTTTTTCTCAAAATGGCGATACGAACGAATTCACAAGGGATTAATTTGAAAGTACAGAGGCTATCGAGCAAATATTTACATTTCACTCGACGAAGTGACTGCACCTTCGACGTGGTCTTTAATTCCGCCAGAGGGACTTTTGCTAATAACAATTCTTGTTGCAAAAAAAAATCTAATAAATTTTCCATGGCTTTAATTAATTTGAACAAAATATTTAAACACATTTTTATAAAAAACATTTTACTGTAACGACACACACACATTTTTATTATTATAAAATAACGTGCTTTTTCGAAGAAAAGAGTCAGTGTATTTGTTTAAGAAATTTGATTGCTGTTCTTACGACAATATTTGTCTTAAATTTTTAGTTTAAGATTTACATACTTTGAAAACATACAATGTAAAAATGTTCTTATTTTTTTTTTCTTTTATTTTTTTAAAAGAATAAATTAAATAGCTTTTGTTTTAAGAAAATATAAATTTTAGTAAATTAAGTTTAATTTAATTTAGGAAATTTAATTTAGGAAATTAAAAAGACTATCATCACTTGTGCGACATCACTATGGTGGCATTTTGATGCATGAATCTTATTACGTGTAACGTAAATTATCACGGAGTAGTTGAAATACATCATTTTCTAGATGAGTATTCTCATCTTCTTCTGCCTTCATTAGCACAATATACGCTTAAATGCCTGAAATCATATTATGTACAAATTAGCACCATGAAATTTATATATCTTTCGCGCGTGAATTTGTATTATGCGGTATTCACGAGATACTTATGATATTCACTTTGAATTCCAATTCTAAGTGATTGACGAATCTTTCTTCAATATTTTAAAATTGTATTTTTTTTATTTTCATTTTCCAATCAATACTAATTAGAGTTTTTATTGTCATTTATTTAATAATGTTGACGAGTTAATTAGAATAATGTCAGAAAAGTCATGGAATGAATTGACGTTGGAGTGAATTGAAATTAATGGAGCATTAATAAGTTGCAAAAAATACTAACAAAGTATTAAAAGGCAAATCATAAATGTGTAAATGAAATCTCGGCCTTTCTTCAATTGAACGAGGCAGTTAATACCGAACACAAAGGATAAACAAAAGAATAAATCTCTGAATTATATACTTTCAACATAAGAGTAAAGGGCGCGACATCATTCTGAAAGCTTTTAAAGTGTATTAAATATTAAATTTCATATTCCACTACAGACATTATGAAACTATGTATGATCATAAAGTAGTCTTTGCGATATATATTAAAAACTATTGTTAACGTCAAGAAATGGTTATAAAATTAAGGCTGCAAAAAATGAAGGAAAGAAATTTTGGCGATACTTCAAACATAATACAGTATTTTGAATTCTAATGAAAGACCTAAAAGATTACGAAGCGGCTAAATTACCCCATTTCAACGTCCTATTTCACTTGAAAGAAAACAAACACAGCAAAAGGGATTGTAAAAAAAAAGGAGTTTTGAAATCATTTAATAATGATCGAGAAAATGTGAAAGAAATGTGAATAATTAACGTTGTGACAAAATAGAGTCGGGCGACACAAAAGAGTATAATTATTTGTGTAGCTCGATGGAAAGTCTCGTTTTTATCGTTAGGTTGTTAAAAGAACTGTCAGAGTAGCGCGTTAAACGACGTCAGCAATTGAAAAAGGTTGCTCGCGTGTGTTCACGTATTTCCTCTTGATGCATGTTACTGCCATTAAACGTGCACCTCGCGCTCTCCCCATAGTAATGCAATATTTCCATCATATTAATTGATTCAGCAGTGCATTTCGCTGTGTCGCAGGCTTCCTCGCGAGTTTAACTAGGTGAGTCTAACGCGTTTCAAAGGACAGAGTCTCAATTTCATTAGCAGTCGCAATTCGTATTAACGAAAAGAGTGTTACGGGAAAAAGGTGGATAAAAAAGTTATTATTACAGACAGTACGGAGGATCGAAGGGTCTTCCGTAGTGCAAAGTTCACTGGCATTTGGGTCACTGCTCAGTATACAATTATTTAAATCCGGAGATGCGACATTCGAGTTTCAGTTCAAATCCGGATATTATCATATTTTTATTTGTTACTCGTTTATTTTATTACGAGAAGCAGACTACTGGCTTTTTGCAACGATTTTTTTAGCAACTTACAGAATTATTACATCGAGAACAATTAATGAAAATATATGTGCAATGAACTTGAAACTTTTATGGATGATGAAACGTGAAATCAAATTTTGAAATATTAATTTTCAATAAATGATATTTTTAAATTTTCATCAGACAATAGATTATTTTAACAATGTCATTGAAATAATGTTTGCAAGTGGAACCTATGTGATCATTGGACCAAGTGAAAATTTGAATAATTTGCAAAGAGTAAGAGCAATTAATGAAATATACTCATATTTTTTGGAATGCTTAATTTTTGATTCAGTGTAAAAATAATAAGTTAATAGGAAAGAGAGTGCCATACGATGACAATATGTCGTTTTTTAATCAATGGCTGTAAGGCTCGTGATATTATAAGGTCACACTCAAGTGCATAAACTGCATCAAATTAGAACTAACAATTCTAATTTGATGACAATTGAAGTAGTAAGCTAACTAGTTATTTATAAATTGAACTTTCTTAACTTACATTACATTCCACTATTATTAATTATTACAAACTATTGTATATATCATATTATTTATAATTAATACAATATAAATAATGTGAGAAACCTTACAATTTCTTGAATTAGTAACTTGTATATTGCAAACAAAACTTCAATTAAATTCTGAAAGAATATTAATTGCTGAAACTAAATACGTTAATGTCGGACTATTCGTCTGGCATTTCTACTGAAGTCAATGAAACACTGTCCATTATCATTAAAATATAACCAGAATATTTCTTGTACCTGAAAACGTGATAAATATTTTAGTCTACACAGATACGGAGGTGACTGTTCGTAAAACAGTTTTTTTTGGAATAAAATATTCAGTGACGCCCTTTTTGTATCGCAGCTGAATACAATAAAAAAAAAAAAAAAAAAAAACAAAAAACAAAAGAACTTGTCAGTAGCTCAAATGACGAGCGTGGCAAATACAGAGAGAGAAAGAGGATATTTTCAGTCGTAGGTTGTCGGTTCGAATCCTCTTGGTGGCAACTTTTGTCAACTTTCTCAAAAGTCTCTTAACTTTTGTTATACAAAATTAGTACAATAATGTACGGTTTTAAAGATTTTCTTATTTCTTAATAATAATAACGTCAATAAATGTCGAATACAACGTTATATTTATACATATATATGTACATATATATGCATTAAAAGGGCTGTGTTGACAACTCCTTTCTTCTACGAAAATGATATTGATGGATAGCAAGAGAAAGAGAAATAGTAAAGGAAAGTGAAAAAAAAAACAAAAAAAAAAAACAAAAAAACAAGAAGAAGAAGAAGGGTTAGGCAAAAAGTTGAAGAAACATGCTTTTTCACGTGTGGCTCACCTGGAATTGCTGGAGGCGACGCTATTGTTGGAACGAGACCGCCGGCTCTTTAAAGAATCGCCCCTGTTTACGACTCCTTTTCCGGTAATGCTGAAGTGGCGCAGTCGGTAATACTCCTCCTCGACACCAGTGTTTGGCATACTCGCTACACGTGACCTTTGCTGAGGCAAGCAAAGGTAATTCGGACGACCGGAAGCACGACTACCTGGCGTTTTCACGGATTGCGACCGACTGTGGTGGGGACTTCCGTACCTGAAATGCCCGGTACAACGTATTGCCTACGTGATTAAGCGTATCTTCGTTCACTGCGTTTATGCCATTTATTTTTTTTTTTATTTATTATCATCATTTTATTCAGCTCTTTTCATCAGCGACATATACACATACACGACGTGCCTTCTAAACAATATTTTACTGCACTTGGAACATCATTTTACCGGGACATATACTTTTTTATATAAATTTGATACAAGTTAACGTTACTCAGTACAGTCGAGATAAGAATTTAAAGAAATTAATTTCTTATTGTAAAGTTTAATTTTAATTGAAAAGAATTCAACAATACAGTGAACATTTTAAAACTGTAACGACATACAAATGAGACATTTATTTGCTGTAAATGAATGGCAATGAAAACTTGGATTTTCTTTATAAAATATTGTTAATCTTTATTATATTACAGAAATTCTGCCTTCATTACTTTTCTTTTTAAAAGTTAACGTTGTAAATTATATGATAAGTCAGCATTCCGGAAATAATGAAGTTATAGAAATTCAACAAATTCAGATACTTTTTTTTGTTTTCACTCAAAAGGAACGTTACACTGAGAAAACCTCTTTTATTTAGCAAGAGTAAAATTCGTTCCTAGCGAATGCAGTAAAATTACGTGGTTGAAACAGCGAAAGATCTTTCTTTCTGCTTTTACTACAACTTTCCTGTTGCAATAACACTTAGTAGATTGTAGGAACATGAAAAGAAGTGTAGTTTTTATTCCATAATCCTTTAAGTCTGTTAAATATATAAATTAAGAAATATTTTTTCATTCTCTTGATAATGTACTTTAATATTTCGTTAGCGATATATGGAATAAAAACTGACTCTCTCGTTTTTAATATTTAACATTTGTACATGTGTCTGTCAAAATGATTATAAGTTTCCTGATACACTCACACAAACATACACACGCGCACGCACGCACAAATACAACAATCGTATGCAAACTTTGTGTGTAGGTAACCCCAACGTGTTACATAAAATTTATAATAATATAATATTTACATCCAGGATGATAAAAAGTTTTGGATTCTAGGTTGGTTATTTATGCATACGTGAATTCGCAGAATGGCGAGATGGAATAAAAAATTAAACGACTATAACTGTTTTGTTGAAGGAATTGATATGAAAAAGTATTGATATTCCATGCACTCTAATATCCTATTTTCGTGGCGTTTATATAAATAAATAATTTGTTATTTTTATACGAGCTTTATTTCCTTTGAATGCGGGCAAATTAAATGAAATATAACATTGAAATGAACTGAATATAAAATAGCAAATTATAACATTTATTATTGAAGCGCATTATAGCAAATAATGGATCTCTGAAGTAGTTACTGCAAAATTTTGCACAATCGATCGATCGCACAAAAAAGTAAGAAAAGCCTTTAATTAGTCTTTCTTTTAAGTATAAACTTTTATATAAAATAATAATAATAATAATAATAATTCTCTGTAAATAAATGACATAAGAGCGACACTGATGACATTTATTGAGGAAATAGTTCTGAAGTTTACGATGAAATAAAATTTTTCAGAATCAGCATAAAGTATTCATTTTCTTTCTAAACTACAATTTTAAAAAGGCTTAACTTCTCGTTAAACGCAGTACACGAGATAGAGGGACAAATTTTAAATTGAAATTTCACTAAATCCTGCAAAACGGGAAAGTACAAGATTATTAAAAAAAAAAAGTAAAAATAATTTTTACGATTATTATTATTATGGTTATAAAATCGGGTTAATTTTAGAGAACGCGTGACCTCTCGTTGATTAGACTTTAATTGTCAGTAGTATAAATTGAATTTGATCAGGACGAAGCTTAAAATTGAAAGTCGAAATGATTCATAGTTAAATTTAGCTTGTAAAGTAGTATCATTTAATATTGAAACACTTGAAATGCTAATTCAGATTGAACGAAATGCGTTCTATTGCTAATCCTGCTATTTCAAAAAGTTCTCAAAGAGAACAATAGCGATAATACTTTTTATCTGCGTTCATTGTCTGGCACGTAAAATACTGCTTTTAAATAGCAAGCATTTATTATTGAGATATAATGAACGATTAAGAACTGACCTTCTTTAACAGTACCAATGTTATGATAAGATAGTGTAACATTTGCTAATTATTATGTCACGCGAAACATGATATTTGTCAGTGCAATATGTATTATGATATAGGATATAATTATTGCTGTAAATGTTAATCGTATAATTATTGTTATTGGAAATAGAAAAAAAAAAAAAACATCAGATAATTTTCATTAGAAAATTAAAGATGATTGTTGGAATGTAAACGTAAATCGATATTTTTCGTTTATCTAAATTTTCGTGCAATTTATTGGAGAGTCTATGTGTAACTTATTTAATGGGCATAAGAATTGTAGCATCAACTTACGAGTGGTTCCATTTTTAACTTATGAACTTTTGTACTCATTAACCCTTAAACGATCACTGGGAATACGTTTTCCCACCTAAAATTTCAATTTGTCAATGTACACATATATTAAAATTAGAAATTCTCAAGCAATAATATAGATAATACAATAGGGTCTTTTTTACCTCTGATAAAATAAAGAACAAATATCATTTGTATTTATATTTAAGAAAAAAAAGTAAACTCTTATTTGCCCGTTTAAGGGTTAAACAAAGCATTCACACTGAAAAAAATCGTGGGATAAACTTTTATTAGCATTTTTCAAAATTTTTCATCAGCGCGCATTAGCACGTAAATTTAACAAAAGCATCGTTGTTATTAATGAATGCAAAAGTTTGGTAGTGCTGTTTAAATGGATGGGACAATAAGTTAAAATATTATGATATTGATTAAATAGCTTTCATATCAAGTTGTGCATAATTTATGAATTTGTACAAACTTGAGCTATGCCACGAGCACTCAAATTTCACGAGGAAAGTTTTCACCAGAAGTTTACAATGCTCATTGTAAAATATTTGTATTAAATCAACTTTAGAACAATATATAGCAAACACAAAGATATGTTTAACAATACATAATATGCAATTTTGGGAATTTTAGATTGATCAATATTAAAGTTTTAAAAGTAAGCCTTTTAAAATTAAAGAATAGATTTGTCTATGATTTATCTAATCTTAAGAGGATAATTTTTATAACTAAAAAATAGCAGTATATATTCTTTAAACTGAAATATATCCCGGTTTATTTGTGTTTCAATTAAAATTCTGCTGGTGTACTATTACTGTTATTAAATTTGATCTAAAATCGGTCGTTACAACATATAGAATAAGATAGAGGATAAAGTACAATTCGTGATATGTGAAATTGAATCATTAAATTTGATGAGAGAAAAATAGAATTTCAAAAATTCTCTATATTCGTTAAAACCAAAAACAGAGAGTATTGAAACTAAAGGTCTATTTGTGACTGAAGTTTAACAAAAAATTGAGAACTTTTAATGTAAAAATTTATGTTCGATTAAAGACAAGTGACGTTGAACAAGGATAGATCGAAATTCCTATTTAATCGTCAACGGAAATCACTTGCTATGACAATTTATTATTATTACAGTACGACCTGATTATTTTAGAGAGAGAAATTCGAACTGTGGTTCTATTATAAACAAGGTTAATTCTAGTTACATTTGATAACCGAGATGTCCTACTTGGCAGTAGGTTTACGAAGGTATATTCTCCATATACAATGACCTCAATTGTATGCGGTATAACGCATTAATGAATGCATTCAAACAACGCGCGCTTGTTTTGCGAAATCACGAAATATCATTCATCATTTCATCCATTACGTTTGAATTAGTTTTGAAAACTTTCTCCTTTCGCGACAGGAAAGTAAGCTCATTATTCTGGCCTCGCGAATTTTAAATTATATCTTTTCGTCACACACGCGGTTATTATGAATAATCTTATAGAAACTGAAATTGAAAAGAATAAAATAGATTTCAACTTAAGAGGATTGGAATTGGATTAAAGCATATTTGCGCACTTTATTCTCGCAATTATGATAAGGCTTTTGAAATTGTTTTTCCACGCTTATATAAATATACAATTTTCGTTTGTGTGTGTTTCTTTTACGTATCACATTTGATACTATTGAGTTGGGTTTATTTATATTTTTTTTTTTGTTCGAAAACTTTGTCGCATAAATTCAATTTCCAAGTATGAGATTTCAACAGAAATTTCTAATAGTCCAAGTTTGAAGCCCTATAAGCACAGGATGTTCTAAGGCATTTCAAACGATACTAACGAAATAGTTGTAGATATCGTGAAATATCTTGCCGGAGTTTCACATACAATCATTTAAGACTTTAGCGAGAAAGGGGAAAGGACAAGAAATAGAAAGTTTTTCAATTTTCAAAATTGAAACAAGCGTGTGTGTTCCTTGTAAAGATTTTTCTGTTAGTTAATCTTTTAAAACTTTATAACTTCCTTTTAAATCAAATTCAAATGCTTTAAATTGTCACTTTATTTATAAAAATGTGTATGGATCTAAACTGAAAGCACAACAAAATGAACGAGAACAAATAAGAGCAGAATTACGTATGACTGCTATTAATCAGATAGCTCACAGATGGGCAGATAAATCGAATTATAGAAAACACATCAAAGAGAAATATTAGTATACTTTAACGAAGCGTATTACAATCGATGATGAGATAAACATTACGGTATTTCTCGCCAAATTTATTTTGACCGATTGTTGCTGTTTCATTAAACGCACTTGACAGAATCAGTTAAGGTAACAGAATACCCGTTCGATGATAGTGACGAAAGTTTGTCGATGCGTTCAACTGTTTGCCGGACAATTTTGGCCTCTGTTTTTCAATCCCTCTCTCTCCATTTTTCTTGATCGTTGTACGTTTGTTCTCTAACAACTTTGAAATAGAGTTGGATACCTTTCAATAGAATACTTTAGAGAATATAACATGAAAAGTGTGCAGGGTTCAGAGTCTATAAATTCAGAGAGTTCTGGCATGTCAATCGAATGTTTTGCGCCCGATCTAATAACTGCGAAATTCAAAGAAAGGCTAAATATTTTCAAACAGAAATATGGCAATAATAGGCTTTTTTATGAGAATATAAAATATGAAGTTTCAAAAGCTGTGATGAAATATAAATAGGAAATCTTGATGACTTTGGTTATCAAAAAAGAAATTTAATGAAAACAATTTGTTCATTAATTGAAGAACTAAATCAGAATTGCCAAGAATTATTTTTCCAATTTCGATTTGATTTTAGAAGCAACGTTTTTCTAGGCATATCGATTTCATTGCTTAAAGGCTGAACGTTTATGCATCTCTACTACTGCAAATCCAATTCCATGTAACTACTCCGCATGAATATACGTCAAACTTTATATCAATATTTAGTGGCTTATTTCTCAAGTGAATATGTTCTATTTGTACATCTGGTGTGTTCAAAAATAGCCATTCTAATTAGTTTTCAAAATGTTTCTTTGTTTTCACTACAGTTCCATTATGATTCTAAACTCGAATCATCCATTATTGCGAACTTAATTTTTCTTTCGCCTGATTAATGTAGATTTATAGAAATTTTCAAGTGTTACAAAAGAATACGTTACAATTATCAATTTTATCAGCAGTAAATATGAGCTACAATTGCTCCATTTTCAAAGTTGAAGACATTGTTTTCTAATCTGATGGAATACATCATTTCATCAAGATACACAATGAATCAAGTTAATCGAGTTGTTAATGTTGTTTTACAATGTGTTTTCATTTAATGAAAACACAATTCATTTTTCTTTTCGTATTATCGATCGACAAGCGAATGATAATATTTCTTATCTTAGTTAACGAGTCTGTTACTTGGTACGCTTAGATTTTCCCTGAATGTAAGGCAACATGTTTGGCATCACTTGCAACCGACCGAGCAGTTCCATTTTCTTTAATAGCATCGTTAACTCCATCTCCAATATTTCTCGAATAACGTTAATGTTGTTCGTCGCAGCCGGTTACTTCGACTTCGGAAGTGTACTTCCGTTACACTTGAAAACTTCCATACTCGATTACACTCGAAGATTCGAATTTCAAAATTTCAAAACTGATTTTCTGAGAGCATAGGTTCGTCGGTTGTATTTTGGTTTCCCTACGGATAGGTATTCCCATCTCCAATTTAAGGGGATATACAAATTAGATGGATCGAGGAGACATAATCGATTATCTACGAAATATAATTGTCGTTTTTTACTGCTATTTCGAAAGAGTGCTTCCTTCGTCTTCACAAACTTCCGTCAAAAGAGGTCACGGAAGAAAAATGACTTGAAGCTTGCTTCCAATTTCCGTTCAAGAGCACGAAAGCACACCTTAGATGCTTCATCATTGTCCTACGTGGTTTGGCTCATTTTTTGAAGTAGTTTAAAGTAGTTTATAGTAATTTAAAGTAGTTTAAAGTAGTTTAAACGTATATTAAGTCAGACCTAGACAATTGATACTGAAACATTTATATGGTGCCATTTCTTATGGCGCACAACAGATTTATATTAGATTTCAGACAATCTTGAAGTTAATTAAATTTTCCTAATTAAAATAAACTTGCTTTCATCCAATGTAAGTTTCATGAAAATTGTTCCTTTTCAATCAATTTTTCAATATTACTTGAACTAACTATATTTCATTTAAATTAAGTGTTTCGTTGAGTAGATTCTATCACATGAATAGACGGTGTATATAACAACTTCACAATGGGGTCGATTTAAGCACTTTTCAACTAACATTCTTTTAATGCATATTGTAAAATTGCCTCAATGAAAATGTATAATTTTTTCTGTGTATAAGCTAGTAAATAGAAGGAGGAATTTGATACGCGTTTAAAAACCCACTAACCACTTTCCAGGATCAATGGAAGGAATGTTTTTAACGTGATTATCATTACAGTCAACTCATCGTGTTGGTAGTTTAATTATAGGATAGGCTTTGTTTGTCGCGAAGATTCATTGTGTTGTGTTAAGTGTGTACAGTGGTGCTTTGGTACATTTATATTGTCACCGCGTCAGGGTTTGTCTTCTGTAGTCACGATCTAGTTTGGATCTACAACAATTCTGGATATATTGATTAGAAATAGTTTCTCTCAGTGACCGCCGAGTGGTATTGCGTTATTCCAAATACACGCTCGAAAGTTTTAATCGCAACAATTGTAGGTAACGTGTGAATTAGGTAAAACTTCACTTCGAGTATAATTTCATTCCAACAATGAGGCCAAAAGCTCCGTTTAGATATTCCATTGCAAATAAAAGCCCCGCAAATTTACACTAAATCGTAACAGGGAATATTATGTAATGTTATACAAAACTTGACTAATGTGTTTTATATTAAATTATTAAATTGGTCAGTTTGTTGTTTAAAATTTTTTTATTGCAATTACTTTAATAACAAATTTTCACGTTAACAAAAGTTGAATGTACGATGAAAAAAAAAGTTACAGCAAATAAAAACTTTAAAAAAAAATTAAGCAAAGTTTATACCGAATTTTTTGTAAAACATTTGTGATAAAAGTTTTTTTATATTGTCAAACGTATATTTACTTCTTAAATTATCCTCGTGTATATTTGAAATGGGACACAGGAAATTCGAATCAAGTAAATGTAACATGACATATTATATAAATTGAGTGAGTTTGCTATGACTGCCTATTTATGAATTTGTGTCCGATATTTTACACGTTCAATTTTCTGCATACGTGACATTTCAATCCGACCACTGTTTCAAGTATAACGTGTCATTTTATAATCAGTTCTATTTTGTATAATTATCATTTTCAATAATTGCAATTTATTTATGCTCGACAATTCAACTGACATCGCAAATATTTATCATAAAATTTATCATATTATATTGGCATAACATTGAATATGAAAAATTATACGAAAATTATTTCCCATGCAATTATGAAAATTGAAAAACCACAATATTTTTTGTTTTAAGTATAAGTATTTTGCTTCATTCTCTAATAAAAGGAATTTTTTAAAACCATATTTACAACATAAGAATCAATGAATCTCAAGACGCATGATATATTAAATTAAATTCGAAGCGCTTAGTTCTTTATATATCCAAGTACATTATAATTCAATGTAGAATTTGGTATATTATTTCCAAAACTTTTAAAAGTCTTTTAATGCCTTCTTCAGAGAAAGTTTCTACTTTCATATGTATTCACGTTATCTCCTCGAAAATCAAATAAATTAAATCATATTATTTAAATTCGAGGAAAATGTTCTATTATTATATTAAACTCCTATAAAATTGTAATTCAATATTCTTGAAATTGTAAAATTGTATAGCAAAATTATCATACATTACAATTTTCGTTATTTTCAGTATTTGCTATGATAAATTTAATTTATTCCTTGGATTCTGAATTATTCAAAACAATAATGATATCAGTAATGGATAATTTATTATTATGATGATAATAGAACAATTATTACGTAAGTGAATATTCAACAAATTGTTAAACAAATCGTAGTAGAAAATTGTATCTTTAGATTGCTTTGTTACCTATTTTCTTTTTTCAGTATCAGGAATTTTAATGTTCTTTTCACCATATAATTTGCTTTCATGTAGTAATCAATAGCTGACCTCTGAAATATAAATAACGCTTAAGCGATGTATACTCGAATAAAAATATGATAGCATTACCCAATGATATAAAGTGCAAAAATCTATGAAATTAATAAACGCGAAGGAATAACTCGACATCGAAATTTATACATGAATAAATAATCCTAAAGAAAAGATATTTCTTTCTCTTTTGTGAGAGAAGATTATTCTTAAAAGGGAACAGAAATCTATAACATTTTTTCCCATGGATATAAAATTTTTCAGTTATGAAATTAAATGCAAAATAAACTGTATTTACTGCGTTTTCACGCTTCATAAAAACATTTGCTAATATTAAACACGTGCCTTGATGGATTGAATTAGGATGTTAATCGATTCACAGAAAATTCATCGTAAATAACTTACTACTCAAACAAAAAATTTCTATATATCTCCCTATTACAATATTTATATAAATATCATATTTATAAAGAGGGTCAATTTGCAGAAAACGAGAATTGTTATTATCCTCCAGAAAAATAACATTGATTGCTACAGACGTAGTAAATTTTACCACAAAAATTACCCCCAAACTCATTGGTATAAAAAGTAATGACGAAAAATTTGTTCGTGACCTTCAAGAACAGCAGCTATAAATCATAACCGACGAGAACGTAAAATTTGCATTTTTGCATGTTTGTAAATTCGCACAAATCGATAGATCGATTACCGTGGCCCTTTCGTCATTCGTTGAACGTTCGTTCGACGAATTGAATTAATCCATATTCTTTGGTAAAATTCATCGAGCACACATGCGAAAGCTCCTTTCTCTTGGAGAGTGTACATTTTTATTCGCAACAAGAGTACTTGTATCTTCACTGTAAATATTCGTTGTTTACTTTTTTTGGCTAACTTTTCATGAAGATTGCCAATCGATGTATTAATGTTCGAGGCGAAAAAAAAGGACAACGGCAACTTGCTATACTACTGTTTCGATCTGCTGCAAATTTTTTGCATTCATTTTTGCTACGTTAAGATGAACTATCGTTGAGCATTTGTCATCATCACTGTGTCCTTTTTTTTTTTATTTCTGCTTATTTATTTATTCTTTGTCGGATCAAATAGTCAACAGTGACGCATTGCATCGGGGAGTAAAACGATATAGACGATCGGAATTGAATGGAGCCCAGATATTTTTTGCCCCAGTACCAGTATCTTCGTTCGTCCGATGAGCGGAAATAACTATGTTCTAAATCTCAGTATGAAACAGTATAGGAAATGATAAAATCTTCTCTATTTTTAGAGGAATTGCTTATGAAGGCGATTCGTATCGATTCCACGATTATGATAGTCTGATACAAATATTATTAGCAGGACGCTGAGAAAAAGATCAAATCATAATAATAATTTAAATTATCTTCTTCAGGGTTTTAACTGAGATTGATTTATTTTATCTAATTCCTTAGGAGAGAAAATTTTTCTTTAAAGCTTCGTTTGTTAACTTTAAAAAATTATTTTTGTTCTCGAATGAAATTTTCCTAAGAAAATTTAAATTCCACACTTACCTCGTTGTGAACAATTGTCCATAAATTTGACGAACCTCAATTATTATCTTTTTTAATTACTTACAATCTCAATAAATAATTGAAATGTTAAAAAAAAAAGATTGTATTTTTTAATTTTGATATTATACTACTTATAAAAGTTAAAGTAGCACTTAATTCATCCTTAATATCACAATTACTTTAGGTAACCTTAGGTTAAATAACAGTTTTTTATTTCATAAAAAATGTACACATTAACAAGTTGGAAAATGACGTCGATTTTGAAAGCAACAGCAATTTTATGAGCTCGCATATCTTGCAACTGTTATTCTGCCTCCGTGGACTGATTTTTGCACCTTCTTGTTTTGCTTTCATTTCTTTCCATGAGAGAGAACTTCGTCGGTCACGTGTTGGGACTATGATGGATTGTGTAAGATCGATCAAGTTTCACAAAATACATACAGTATATTATACAGATATCGTAGCATACTTAGTCAATTTTTTAAACTTTTTTTCATGACTTGTAACTTTACGAGCATTGCATTAAAACACGAAAAAAATTTAATAATAGTTACTATTTGTTTAATAATATTTATCAAGTATTCATACAAGTTTTATGACGTAATTTTCATCAATAAAATTTTGAATTTATTTGTGCTCTGTATATGTGCGCAATTCAAAATTGTTTTTGCATAAAAGTGTGCATTTAATTAAAAATCTAACGTTTTAGTATGACTCCAGAATATGTACAATATTACACTGAGAGAAATAGATTGTTAGGACAACTATCAGACTGTTTGTGGAAACAATCTAGATTGTAATGGAAACAATCTTGATTGCAATGGAAACAATCTAAGAGTCCTCCTAACAATCTATTTCTCTCAGTGTAATTTGAGCATAATTGAAGCGTTAATAATTGAAAATATAAATTTTATGGAAATAGTTCATTATATTACAGTTACCTGTTTATATTAGATATTAAATTTACTGTATGAACGGTATTGAAATTTGTTGGTTTGCTGAGTATCGTTATAACTTATATTCCAACGGAGACGACAAAAAAAGGAAAGTGTTGCAAACTTTTCAATATTTCATTTTTATGCCATTTGAAATTGTATTAATATTATGATAAAACGTTCTGGCTTCTATTGGCTTCTATTTCTTCAGTTATAATATCGCAACAGTTTAAATAAAATTTCAGATTTCTAAGAAATAATAGTTTATCCTGTTGAGATGTCATATTTCATTTTTATATCCCGGGCTTTCACGCTAAAGTGATAAAGTCAAGTCAAGTTGTGTCGCAAAGTTAGAAAGGTAAAGTGAGGAATATACGTTGACAATTCGGTGGCCGAAAAGAATACCAGAAAAGAGAGAGTCTAAGTTTATGCGAGTCAAACGTTTAGCCATCTTTCAAAAAGATAAGTTAGCAAGTCGAGGGAGAAAGAAGTGAAAAAGAGAGGAGAAACACAATCTCGACGTCGTGACTGCGATTCTTAAATAAGGAAATTTTCGAAACAACAATGACCAAAGATCATTGAAAACATTTTTCAAAACTTACTTATTGTGTCAGTTTCGCGAAATACTTTGCGTGATTTTTGCTTGAACTATTCTGAATCATAAATTTTTGACGCAATTTATTGACGAGCAAATTCCCGAAAATGACTATTACTGTTTAATTGCTCGTCTATCGATTTTGCCTAAGAATTATGATTTGGAACTTTATTTGAAACTTTATAACAACGGCTGGACAATTATAATCGCAATTTTAGTGCAAGAACAAAAATTTAAATAGCTCTGTTTTATTGTTGTTTGGTTATAAAAGCAATTACGCGTGTACAAATGATATTGTATTTTATTGAATTTTATTGATTGCGCTTTATTAAATAATGCACGATAAAACAAAATCATTACCATAAAGTTTAGCAATCTGTTAAATTTGAAAAAATATGGTTCATTTTGTATAGTTATGTTCTAACGAAAATTTTTATTTTTCAAACGCATTTTTAAACATTAATTTTTATAGTACGACAATAACCGTTTACATTTTTTCTTTTTTTATAAATATAAAAAATATTTGGTCGAGAAATTTTCTGTCTCATAAAATTAAATATGCACTGACTTAATTAGTAACTAATGATCTTTATGAAAGTAACATTTGTATACGAAGAATAAAGCAACTTCTGCATACTGGTTAATATTCTTTCTGCGTATCAAAGAGGCCTTTCCTGAATAGGACTTCTTTGTTAGCGCAGGTATAAACTACTGCTTCGTAACTTTTAACCGAACTAAATAACACACGACTATGAATGTCGTGATATTTACAAGCTCGCAACGTGTATTACACGCCTCATACCAAAAAGATGGATAATGCGCATTATTACTTTATATGAATGTTCACGTTAAATGTCGTGCTTGCTCGACTTTCGTTTACGACTCTTTTGTTTTTAGTATAATTTTTTATTAAACTGTATTATTAAATGTATTTATGACTCG
Source organism: Probaryconus sp. ZL-2020 (assembly GCA_022817065.1). Taxonomy (NCBI): domain Eukaryota; kingdom Metazoa; phylum Arthropoda; class Insecta; order Hymenoptera; family Scelionidae; genus Probaryconus; species Probaryconus sp. ZL-2020. The sequence goes on along the minus strand of JABFQA010000462.1, from coordinate 55 downwards.
TGGCGTTTTTCCATCTATTTTATATACCGTTTTTTTTTTTTTTTTTTCATTTTTC